>JAIPRK010000680.1:0-27500 GCA_025469195.1 Chaitophorus viminalis
TGATATTGTTTTATAATGGAAAATCAATTGTTGATACTTTATGTTGATTTACATACTATTTTACGGTAACGTAGGTAACTACAGGAGTTATTTGAAAAAAAAATATTGTTTGGTCCGGAGGATTATATGTTAGTTGCTTTTTTGAAAGTAACTAATTCAATTATAAAAGTTTTACAATGGATCGTAACGGTTTTTGGAATGCCGCTGTGTTTAAAAACTATACCTGACCGCGCTCATGGAAAACGAGCCGATCCATTAGAATCCTTCTAAGTGGTACGTACCCGAAGGATTGACGTTTGACTTGCTGCCTTTCACTCAACACAACACACTGACGCGGCCACGGCAGAGGTACGAGCCGATGGAGATCAACGAGGTTTCTGAACCAATGGAATGTTTGTTGTGACCACTGGACGACGACCGTAGAGCTTGAGCTTTGGCTGGGCCTGCAGTTATGACACAGGCCAAAATATTGAACTGTTTAGAACAACTGTAATTGAACAATTTTAAGGCTGAGTTAGTTATTTTTGTAGATGAATTTTTTTTTGAGGAAGGTCATCCTCACCACCAGGCAGTTGCCATTTCCTGTTTTTAAGGCCGAGTTTTTTCTTTTTTTCTCGGTCTTACCTATTTCATTCATTGTTCATATTTAAAATTATTGTTATTTATTATGCCTTATTACCGTTTTCGAGCAAATTATTCGAATCAAATATAAATACATAAAATCATAATTTGTAAATGTACGACTTGTTTTGTGATGATCGTAATATCAAGTGTATTGTAATCATATGTTTTGTTCAAATAAAACGTACCGTGTTTATTAAAATATCGTTGTTATAATTGAATTAAAATTTTGTGTCAATTGTGTTTTATCACTGCTAATATATTTTCCGGTGGTCATTGGTGAGTTATCAGTTTATCATGCGGTGTGATTTTCTTTATACTGATTGTTGATAAAAAAATTTGACTGAGAAAAAATTACTTGAAAATTTAATAGAAGATTCCACAGAAATTTATATCATGTCATCGGTACCGCGTCGGCAAGTGTTCGTACCCGAGCAGTGGAAGACGGGCAGCTCTTGCAAGAATACGGTACCGGACAAGCCGAAGGCCACCGCGAATCCGGTGATGATCCAAAGCTCATTGGTGCACAAGCTTGTTGGTTTTTTTTCGAGAAAAATGCCTTTTCTTATTGAATAACGAACACTAGTACTGTATACTAGCCTTAACTTTGGCCCCATTCAACTATATTTTATATTTTCTCATTATTTCACCTTATGCATTTTGCAATTGAAGATCCCCTCTTTCGCTGCCTTTAAAAATAATTATCATAACTGAGCCTTATTGTTTATTGTTAAATATGATTATCTGTTTCATATAATATACTTTTTCATATTGTTTACTCTTCACTATAATTTAAATTTTTTTATACGGACGCGTATAACCATATTTAATAAAGTAAGTATAGAACTTTTTTTTATCGCTTCACAGTCAATAGAATAGCCGTGTTCAACTGTCTGACTGTATACGTACTATAATGTATAATACGTTAATTCGGTGTTAAACGTGCCGTGGAGAATAATATTATTTTATAATATTTAATAATAATAATAATAATAATAATAATAATAACGCTCTTATAAATGTGAGGACGGTTCGTTGATTTGGAGAAACATGCGATATACGAACGCGAAGAATCGAGAGAAAAGCTGCTGGAAAGTGTCAACGACAGTCGTAAGGTGAAAAGAAAAAGAAAAAAAAAAACGCGTACAGATGCTAATCTTTTAATTTTTCAAGTCTGTATAAGTATATAATACTGTTTAGACTCCATTAAATTACAAATCTATCCGCGTCATTAGCGCAGTCGGGTCAGTGCACGGATATTGCAGTGTATACGTTTAACACGAGAAGATAACAACGAAATGGAAAGACTTATTTTTTTATATATATAAATTGTATTTCGTAAAACGTTTTTCGCGGCTTTTACAACCGTCGTCATAATATTTTAATTAAAAAAAAAAAAAAAAAACGAGATGAATAAATAGTAAATAAAAAATATTCATATATACCTAGCTATTATATAATACGAATTTGCGATGAATAACGAGGGATAATGAGAAGAATAATTATAATAGGAAAAGGCCTGCATGGGGTGAGGCGTACGAAATTGTGTTTAGGTAATATTATAATATACTGTACGTTGTCCAAATAAACCGGCTGCAAGGGTGGGAATCGAGGCCAAATCTATAAATATATTTATCTGTATCGAACGAGGACACGAAAAACGATGCCTCCCCGTGAGTGCGCAATAAAACGCGCGAAGTGTAAACGGCGTTCAGCGGTGGCGATGATGGCGACGGGAATCGCGGAGTCCGGAAAAAGTGGGCGCGGTAAAAGATGGTATTATTCGCTTTTCTCGGAGTTATTATTTCGGGCGGTAATTGAAAATCCTGCTCCCCCCCCCCGGGCCGTAAGTAATTTATTTACCATTGAGTATTGTATTATTACGTTGTGCCGGTGGAACGAAGCATAATAATAGTATTATAACCCTCCCGATACTTTGTATATTTTATAGGGCGGCCGTTTAATGTTGATTAAACCGATTCGAGAACTGCCGCCAGAGAGTAAATTGCCCCCAGAGACCTTTTATTTATGTCGCATTTTGTGCATATTATTATATTATTGCGCTTTATATACACGTGCACTGCAAGATCCGCCGTCACACCCTTGTGCCGTATATAATGTACGCATAAATACACCGTGTAAACGCGCGTAACGTGCGCGATGATAATAATAATATAAACATTGCACCGTATCACGTGTACGCCACGTATCGTCTCGACTGTTGGAATCGATAGTATAATTGCTTATTACGTCTATTTAGATTCATCAACACCCAAATATTTCTATTTCCTACATATGTTCAAATTTGTATATTGTATAGTCTCTCCGTAGCATTCTTGAACGTAAGCTATTTTTATGATTGATTCGTCGAGAACATTTTTCAAAAAAAAAAAAATTTAAATGTATCATTTTGTAATTTTTGAAGAGGTATATTTGCAGATAATAAAGCATGGTATAATGGCATAAATCGTAATTAAACGATGACTTTTTTAATGAATCAGTAATCAAACGTTGAATTTTGTTCTTTAGTAGTATTTTTTTTTATTATTATTATTAATAATGTGCAGCACCAACACGTGTTATTTAACAGTAAATTTTCTTTCTGCAACAACCTTCATTTCACATATTTTGCAAAAGCAGTACTATCCTGTCAGTAGAATGAATAGACTTTCCCAATTCATCAATTAATGTTATTAAACGCAATCTACATGACGATTTAATTTTAGGTATTTTAAATGTGAATTTTAAATTAATAAAAGTCGATTAAATTACCTGTATAGTGCATATCGTCATTGGATGGCTGCTTATTTCATGTGTATCAAAGTTATCTAATATTGCCGCATTCGAATTATTGTAATACATAATTACAGATTGTTTGTTTAATAATAAACATTTAAGATAATACATATTAATCATAAAAATTTAAGTGCTTAGAATACACTAAAATAATTACGTACCATTAAGCAGGAAATTCCTTAAAAATGCATTTCATCATACAAAATAAAAATGATACCATTAAATTTTATATTCCACAAATCAAATTTATTTAGGGAAGAGCAACGTATTAGAGCAAAAGAAAAAAGAAAATTTGTAAATGCATCAAGTGCCCGAGACCTAGGAATAAGTAATAGTATCATGAATTTCGCTGTCGGCACGGAGAGGGTTACGCGTCGATCGATGACGAATCGTGTATACAAAATACGTGTGTGCGTATAAATCATCATAAAAAACACTTGTCCAGGGAACTGTGAAGGAAATGGATTTACTTTAAATATTACTCCTACGTTTTCGTATTTTGTTTTTCGATTTCATCCACCGTCGCCGTGAGGGCTCACACCCGCGGTGACCGGGTTTTGCTCGAGCTGGAGAGATCTCTTAAGTATATGCACGTGATGGCGGAAGCTATTCGTGTTTCGGCGCAAGTATCACGTCGGATGTGTTTCATATATTTACATAAACGCCGTGCGGATACGACATTAAACAACGCCCGGCCTACAAATCAATTCATATCGCGAGGCTGCGGCAAAGCCCGGTGGCTTCGTAGCATTTTTGCACCATTTGGTCACTACTATAATACAGTATGATATTATATATTGTATAAATTTTGGCTTCACGCTTTCGCGACACGTTATTATGATATAACAGACCCGAGCGCGAAGACTGCAGTTGTGGACTGAACAATAATAAATGCAATTCGTCGCATAGTACGGCCAGATATAGACGACCGTCGACGTTTTCAGGACTATAATTTATTAGAGTGTACTCCTAAGACGGTTGGCAACTGGTGGGTAGCAGAAGGCAAACCATCAACGTAATACTATCTTATTCTTTAAAACATTAATTAATTAATTTTTAAATCATTTTTTTAACGTTTAGTAAAAAAAAACATGGTTATCTTAATTTCGATTTATCAAACCCAGAACATAGTTGACTGTCTTATCCTAATTAATATTGTAATTGATAGGAAACATTTTAATCATAACTGATCATAAATAAGAGAATACATTTTTATATCTGGATATCGTTTGTTTAACGTTTTAAATTTTAATTTTTTTGACGAAAATAGAAATAACTTGCCTGCCTGTGGTACACATTATTTATAAATATACGTATTTGAGTGTGTCAATCTGCTTTCTGCATTATGATCGCGTGAATGGTCACAAAAGCATTCGACGATTTCGGTGATGTAACAACAATTTAATATAATAAATGATAATAATTTATAGGAACCGTTTCTCGAGAACAGTTACTCGTACTACGTTTCCAGAATGTACAAGTTACGCGTAGTACAATACCATGCAAAATGTAGTAAGAAAAAAATCGAAGACCCTTAACTAGCATAATAATAATAATAATAATATGCGATATATGAATTATTATGCAACAATTATTGATAGATTAAATTCAACTAACGCGCTTATAGTTATTTTACCCAAATCCGTATTTGTTTACGTTGTTTAGATTTAGATTTATTTTTGTTAAATATTTACATATTCATATAATAATAATTGCGACGAAATTCATTGTGAATATTTTAATTTATCGATAATTACGGGGAACATCGATTGTGTTTTAAACATCAATGAAAAAAGGCGTAGGTATATAATTCGTATAGCCGGTTGAACCGGTTAACGATATTCACCGACCTATTGTGTGGTCATCTTCTGCGAACGGTCTTCCTATATAGCGCCTTGACCTAACCTTGGCCCAAAAACGCGTTTTTCTGTATCAACAGTCGTAATAATAATGCATTATTAATAATATGCGCATCCGTTTCCGCGGACGAGTATAGAATTCGTCGGGATCGCAGAGCGGACACATTGTTTTGACAGACGGACTTGAGGAGAATCTGTGACGCGATTGTACACGGTCCTCTGGGGCTGGCGAGCGACATTGTAAACGAAAATTAAAATGATTTACAGTGATGGGCATTTGCAACTGCGTGACAGCTGTACACCGATCCGTGTTATAATATTTCATGACTGGAACGATACACGACTCGGTGTAATATGAATTTCGTCATACTATCGCAAAGCGACCTTGTAATGTAATAATTAAAATAATCTTGCATGTACTGTATACTATGTACGGATGATAATATTATAGACTCCTCTGCTGAGAATCCCATCCCACAAAACGACATTTGATAATATTAAAAACGACACATCCGTTCATCGAATAAATTGATGTTGTGCTTGTATTATATTAAGTCACTACTACCGTGAATATTTGAACGCAAAAATCCATTCGGAACTGTTTTTTATTTATTAATTAAAATCAAACGGGTGAGATCAGTTACAATGGTACCGTGGAACTTAAAATTAATATGCATCATAAATAATATATATATAATGGTTGTTGCAGAGGTACAATATTTAAGAGAATACATTATTAATACATAAATTAAAAGAAACAACCGAATTAAAAATAAAAATATCAATATTAAAATTGTTTACATTTTGCATGGATCTGATTAAAGGGAAATCCATATCGCGTACAAAGTACGTTAAAATAGCGCATAAAAAGTATCAGCGTCTAGTTGTACGACTAGGAACTATAAATTACAAATTTGACAGTAGATTTGGACAGTAAACATATCCATTTAGTAGTTTATATAAAAAACATGATGCATGTTTCACCCTTCTGATTTGAAGAGTATCAAGATTTATGGTTCATAGGATAGGTGTGAAGTAAACGGTGTATATTACATTTATAACTTAAAAGTCTCAAGAAACGGTTTTCAACCACTTCAATAAAATGAGTACTTGTGGACTAGATGTGTAAGGAGACCATATTATTGTATTGTAATCTAAAATTGACCAAATAAAAGCACAATAAAATGATTTCAGGACTAGAATCTAGTCACTAGATCATTATCAAAATTATTATAGCTTCGCATTATAGAGCCTCGCAGTATTGAAGTCGTTTTATTTTGAATATGGATATTATAACGATCATTGAAAGAAAGAGAAGAGTCCAGTTATTATATTAAACGTGAAAAAATCGAAAACTCCTGCGGTCCTGATCGCGTCGCTCACGTTGAAACACACCGGTACTTTATATTACGCGTATACTCGCTGTACAAGCATATATATACACAAATACGCAGCACGTGCGCAGCGAGTCTCCCGTTTATCTGGTTTTATCACCTCGACAGGTACTGCGTTGACGTTTTTCGAAGGCGTTTGCGACGTACACGCGCACCTTATGATACACAATACACAACACCATAGAAATACGAACAAGGCGACGTAATGTACACGGTAAATAAACCTATACATTTGCGTATTATTTATAGAATAGTATATCTCTCGCGCTCGAGTCGGTACTCGGCTTTTGTACGTAATAATAATAATAATAATAGTAAGACAACGTAATATAATGTTGTTCGCTCTATCGGGTAAATTGCGTGTGCGCGTATACGCATGCGTAAACATATGCGGACGTATATAATAATACGTATTACATATGTATGTTATTGTGATCGCACTGTATAATGCGCACGTTGGCTTTTCCGTACGGAAACGACGACGACGGTACCGCAACGATATAGGTGTGATACTGTACCTACATCATTGCGTCGTCACGCGCGGCTTTTTTGTAGCACACGATACCGTCGAGTAGTAAGCCTAATAAAAGTGGTGTTTTTGTGCCATAATGAAACCATCCATATGAAACCATGTAGGTAGTATTATTTTAGCTTATAGAAGTGCACTGTCTTATTGGAAGATAAATGCGGTCGGAGCCACTCAAAACTCATAGACAGATTATACTATTTTTATCCTCTTCATTTTGTTATGACCTGTCTGTTTGTGTCAACATTGTAAACGTGTATAATGTCAGATAAAAATTTACTGTTTACTATATATATGTTAAAAAAGTATAAAAACAGTTATCTTAGGACTGTCTAAAATTAAGCGATCAAAACGAACGTTCGTCGCCTACTGTATAGCACACATTCGGAAGTGTTATGATTTTTTTATATTTTTCCAAAAAATCACCAACATAGTCAGAGTAAGTAGTTTGTTAGAATTTTTTCTGGATTGTTTTACAAACTAGTTAATTTTATATATATATAGTTTACAGTGCATATGAGACAACGGTCGTTATTATATTCGTTTAGTTCGCATTATAGTATAATATTATACTCAATAGCTGCAGTGTCTCAGTCGTTTAAAATTTTAGAAATCGATTTTCTCTCATGTAAATTTTAAGTTTTTGTTATTGTTCTCTAAATTCGATTTTCAAAACTGATTATGATGACATCAAACCGGATCGGTCGAAAAACATAAGATCACAGCACGCGCGTGGTATATCAACTCGTAATTCAAAAACTTTCCCGTTCCAATCAAATGCTAAGTTTAAAAAATTAAAACAATGATACAAATTATTATATTTATATCATTACCACATGTCATTCTATATTATTTTTTCACGGTCGGTGTTTTGAAGAGAAAATTAATTCGGATTTGGACTACGGAAGAAAAGTTGAATTGTAGTGTTCTAATATTAAAAATTATAATAAAAATAATACGAATTTGGACAACAGAGGAATAGTAGAATAATAGTGTTTGTCAAATGAAGAACCATTAAGTATCGTATTTGACGCGGAAATATTCTTGAGTGACGTCGGTAACGCGTAGTGTCAGGGTTAAAGACGACCCGGTTTCCAAGAGCCCGCTGCAATACGAGCGCGCGCCTGCTTATAAATATAACACAATATAATAATATATTACATGTTTTGTACACGTTGTTAGAGTTGAACCGAGCGATGACAGTACAGTAGCAGTCGACTGTAAGAAATGTTTTACACGTAATAATTAATATAAGTGTTATTATTAATAACAAGCGTGTCGAATACGGAAAGTGCAGCAGGGAACGGATGCAAACGACGACCCCGGCATGCACCAGCTCCTTTCGCGGTTGTGCTTCCGATGACCTGGAAGTATATTATTATTATTATTATTATTAATATTGTCTGATGGCTTATAAACGGATCGTTGGGACATGTATTTCATACGATGTACGATTTATCGTCTTCAACATATCCTATATCAATGTCTTCAACCTTTTTGGACTCGCGACCCACTTTTTCAGACCAATATTTTTCGCGACTCACGTAAGCTTTGTAAAAAGGCTAAAATTGCTTAATGCTTTGTAATAAAGTATGTAAACTAACTAAATAAAAATTTACATTGTAGTAGGTAGAATCATCTTCAGTTTCATGTCTATTACTTTTTGACGTTTTCAAATTTGCCATAGTAAAAAACTAGAAAACGCCTTTCGCATAAATAAATCATTGGAAATATTAATAAAATTGAGATGTCTTTAATTAATTTTATATTACCCGATATACATCATTTGAACGCGTATATTTATCTATTTATCGTAAACAAAACATCGTTAACAAAGATTCGTTATCGTTTTCATAATCGTTGTCTTCCATTTATTTACATATATATATATACACTACATTATAATTTATAATATTACGTTTTACTGTTTTTCGCCGTTGTCACAGTTCCCTTCAGCAAATCCCGTGACGACCCATGGGAGCCGCGACGCACGCGGTTTGAATACCAATCTGGTATATAATTTATTATTGTTACTTCGAGCGTGGTTCTTCGTCGTTACGGCTAAACGCTATGATAATATTATGTCATGTAACTTTTTGGCGATATAAATGAAAACTGGTGTATAAAGCTGAGTGAATGAACAACTAGGTTGGCATGTAACCGTCTGTACCTGTAAGTGTTTGAAACGATTTTTAGTCGGAAATCATTTGAAATTATTTTTAACCTGATGGCAATGTTGGACTGCGAGTCCGTATAATATATTGTATTCATGTCTCTGTTGGAAAGCAAAAATAGCACTTTCAAGGCTGAATTTATAGAGATATATGGAGGCTAGGAACCTGCACTTGCGCCAACAGGCTCTTGTACGAATAGAAATCTATACCAGTGCAGATATTGGTTTTCAGAAATGCGATGAATGTTGGCGTACAGTTAAATCAATCAGAACGCAATATATAGATTTTCTAAAGTTTAATAACTCTGAATAGTCAATATAGCATACATAGCTGCAATATAATATACTGCCTTGCAACAAAGCCGGATAAAAATCGAACCAGTAGTTTTTGAGTAAATAAATCAAAAAAATACAAACACTCATTTATATATATATATATTTAAAGATAGTCGTATGCGTAGAACATACAAAATATGTATGCGTATTGATTTCTTAAGAATATTGTGTATTATATCAGAATATCATAAAACTATGAAATACGTTTATTCGCTGTTAACATTGTATGTGTGCATTGCTAAACACTTTATATGGTATATGGTTTGATAAAATATATGAACCGATTCACAATCGGTCTTTATAACATAGTGTTGTTCGTATTTTAATCTTTTTATACGATATACGTATATGTATATGCCTTTAATAGCTTTATACGTGTATATACTGCACAAATAAATAATAATAATTCGGCATGATAAACTGGTTTCGCAACACAAAAGGGCGACGGTTTATATACGGTTTTGAATGACTCGGATGTCGGAGTGATGTATCTCTGCACTGAGAATAGAATAGAGGCATGTTGCCTTTGTGGATTAAAATTGTCAGCGGGTTATTATTATTATTATAACTCCAATTCTCCTCCGATCACGCCCGCACTAGGATCGGAATGCGCGTTACCCGAAAATGAGGTGCCCATTTGTCAAAATCCGAATGTTGTATCCTACCACATGCGTATATATAAATGATATAGGTGAGGCGTTCACTGCAGTATAAATATATATAGTTTGTATATATGTTATTACTGCAATATAATATTTGTATAAAAGTCTTACAAGACTCGAGCTGACCTTTCGGAAATTCTCGAAAACGGTAACAAGAAGAAAAAAGAAGAAGATGAAAAAAAGAAACGTGTTTTATAATATACACTATGTATATACATACGAGTGTATAGCCATATAATACTATAAATTATTTTGTGTTTATAGCACGGTGACAATGGATTTGACCACTGCACGACATGTGTCCGTCGCAATAATAGGTAATTCCTCGATCGTGCGCACATATAATAACGCAGCGCATATAAACTACAATAATAATATAATATACGCGCGCACTCGTTATATTATGTTTAATGAATTTATGTGATCTCGCGGGTGTCCGTTTTAGACTTATATATACCATGCACTTGCCTCTGTATATGCTGCACTGTGTACGTACCAGGTTGGCACATAAAAATTTTACACAATTATTTATTTGCATGCACATCAAGGCTCGTTTGTAATAAATAAGCCATGGAAGTTGAAAAAAAATATTCAAATCGCGTCGATCGACGCATATCCAAAAAAGGCAATACTATTAATTATCACGTGCGTTATATCTAAATGTTATAAAAATTCGCCCATATAAAAAACCACAGCAGTATTATAACGATCGTACGCATGGTATTATTATCGTATCTAGAAACCTGCAATAGATTTGAGTTGGTCCGGTCGTCAACTACAGTTTTCCAGTCAAAAAATGCAAAACTTCCAATCACTTTAAGGACCATTTAAATACTTACCCGGCAAACTTTAGCATAATATTATTATATCCAATCTCTTTAAATGCATCAATTAGATAAATTAATGACAATTTTCAATCCTTCAAATTGATGAATTGATCCAGTTTTAGATTTATTAAAAGATTACATGATATATTTGGTACAGATCCGATAATGTGTTAATCAGAAAAAAAAATGGAAGAAAATTTCATTATAAAACGCAGTATTTCTCATCTACTGGAATCCAGAACTAAAAATACACACACACACACACACACACACACATATATATATATATATATATATATATATATATGCATTAAATCATTGAAATTACAAAAATAAACACACAATATGAAAACAAAATATATAAGTTAATTATAATTAAAAACACAGTGTACTTTATTTGAACAAAACATATTATTATAATACACTATGTATAACGATTGTCACAAAACAAGTCATACACTTACAAATTATGATTGCAAGTATATTTGATGTCGAATAACTTGCTCGAAAACGGTGATGAAGGCATAATACATAACAATAGTTTGAAATATGAACAATGAATAGTAGAAAATAGGAAAGACCGAGAAAAAAAAAAAAAAGAAAAAACTCGGCCTTAAAAACAGAAAATAGCAACTGCCTAGTAGTAAAGACCCTCCCTCTCACCCAATTAAAATTCAATTACAGAAATAATCCACTCGGCCTTAAAATTTGTGAGCACGAGTTAAATATACTTTGGACTGTGTAACGACCGCAGGCACAGCCGGATCTCGAGCTCTGCAGTCCTCGTCCAGTGGCCACAACGACCACTCCATTGGTTCAGAAACTTCGTCGACCTCCATCGGTTTAGAAACCTCGTCGATCTCCATCAGCTCGTACCTCTGCCGTGGCCGCGTCAGTGTGTTGTGTTGAGGGGAAGGCCGCAAGTCAAACGTCAATCCTTCGGGTATGTACCATTCGGAAGGATTCGAATGGACCGGCTTATTTCCCATGAGCGCGGTCAGGTATAAAGCGGAGTAAGACGTGTTTTTAAACACATCGGCACTCTAAAAACCGTTACAATTCATTATTGTAAAATTTTTACGATTGAACTAGTTACTTTCACAAAAGCAACTAACATATAATCGTCCGAATCAAACAATATCAAATAATTCCCATAGTTACCTACGTTATCGTAAAGCAGTATTTAAATCAACATCACATGTCAACGATGATTTTCCATCATAAAACAATATCATCTATTTTATAATGAATTTTGATTGAAAAAATAAATACGTTTTTCTAAGTTCGTTTTTTTCGATCCAAATGATTCCAACAATAATGTTTCAACGATTTTTTTCGTTCTAGCCTCTATATTATGTCAATATTTATTTTTTAAACGCTAATAAAAAATAATTATGTTTATGTATTTCAATAACTTTTAAATGGCAGTAAGAACAACTTCTGTAGAAGTATTTTGTACCAGTTCAATTTTTTTTATCAACAGTTATAAAACAAAAATTTAAAAAATTGAATATTTAAAATGCCTATAAGTAGCTTAAAAATCAGATTAATATTTTTAAATAAATGCCAATAAAAACAACTGATAAAAGTTTCATGTTTCCGAGACTTATATTTTTTTAATAATAACAAATATTTAAAATCATTTGAGGATAAATCGTTATTTCGTAAAAAAATTTAAATTTCAAAGGGTCATAAAATGTTTTCTTATTAATCTGGTAGCAAAAGATATTTGAAGAATAACTTATAGATAATCTTGTGTTAAAATATTAAACCTTAAATATAAATAGAAACATTTTTATGAATTTTTAACAACAAAATAATTTGCAAATTTTCGCGAGTTTGACATATTATGACATACGCATTTATTTAAACTTAATTAAAAAATTTTTTTGTAAAACAATTTTCAATTTTTTTAGTTGTAATAAGTATAACTTGTAATGAACCTTCTTTTACATTTTCAAAAGTTCTTGGACAGTCAAATTTTTTTTATCCATATTTCGAAAAAAAAAAAACATAGAAAAACTGAAAATTTAAACTGTCTATAAATAAGTCAAAAAATGTCAAAATACTTTGAAAACTTTACCATGTATAAAAAATTCTAATATAAATATTTTGTGAATATTTCAAGTATTTGTGATTTTTAATTTTTGAGATAGAGCATTTAAAAAAACTGTATTTTGTCAAAACAGAGGGGAAAAAAACAACACTCATCATTGTAGAACTATCACTGTAATTCCATCACTCTGTTCAGAATCTACAATAATGATTTATCATTCAGTTTAAAGACAATAGGGTTCTAATAATCCCTACTGTTCGTGTATCGAAATCTAGTAAAGGTTTTTCGCAAGTAGGTCTGAGATTACTAAACAATATCCCAATGCAAATTATTATTAGTACAACTTACAAAATATATTAACACTATTAAACTATGGTTGTTAAATAATACTACTGACTTATAGCATAGATAATGTTCCGGTGTATATAATGTAAATTATTTATTTATTTATTTCGATTTTTGCTATACGTTTAGATTCTGAATACTGTGATGGAATCTATTGGTTTTACAATGATGTGCGTTTTTTATTTTTATTTATTTATTTATTATTATTTTTTTTTTTTTTTTGTATGTACCTGAGGATACCTTTTTGATTGTAAAACTGTATCGGTTATCTCAAACAGCTACTTTTCTGAAAGGAAAGTGAATGTAGATGGTACTTGGACATGTTAAAAATGCAACTTTCTCAATACTTTTTAAAAGCGTCGAAAAAAACGATAAAACAATTTACGAGAAAACGGGAAATTTTAGCGAAATGTACACTATCAACCATATCCATTTTTTCTCACTTTACGATCGAATAAACTGAACGGATTATTTTAAAAAATAAGTCAATCATAAATTAACTACCGTCATGTTATTTGGTATCCCGTACGTTCTTCATTTATCAATCTAATATTTTTTTTTTCACGGAAGAAATCCATTTACAATCGTGGTACATACCGTTACAGTATTATAATAATATAATTATATTAATACCTGCTGGCTGCTATGCTTGAAAACACCGGTTGTTATGGGATAAAAAATAAAAAGTACATTTTACATATTGAAATGCTTAACCCTGTAAATATAACTATTCAGTTTTACCATTTGATATCTCGCATTCAAATAATTGTTATATCCAGTCTTGTGAATATTACATATTAATATATTGCAATGTGACATTGAGTTTCTACTATTATATTTTATATACGTTTTCTTGCATTGATCGTTTCCATTGATCCACACAGTTTCGATAAATTTCTCTCGGTTCATAATATTTATAAATAAAAAAAAAATAAAAAAAATAATTACCTACGTTTACGATGAAAGACCAAAAAACCTGCATCAAACACGCTTTTGGATGGCCATATAGACCGGAAATCATGGTTTTCCACATTGAAAAACGTTGGTTCCGTAAGTGTTGCGTGTGTCACAAGCGAAAAATGTACGCGTCAACGATACGATGCCTAGGTAAGTAAAACTTATGTAGGTCTCATTTTGTATAATCCTTTTGCTGTATGTCGGAAAGTCTTCCGCGAAACATAACTTTGTCCGTTGCACTACATTTGGCCTAGGTACGGAGAGTATATTATATTCAACTGGTTTTCGTCTTCTCGTCCGAACAGAATGTAAAGTGCTCGTGCACCATAGTTGCATGATTATGGCAAAACTGGACACGGATGTATCGTCCACCGATTCCTTGGCCTCAACCTGCACGGCAGCGGACGTGGACGGCTCATGGGCATCGATGGACTGCGTGGCCACGAGCCAAGAAGGAGCGGTCGACGTGGCCGGATCGTGCTCCTCAGCGGACGCGCATATGGCCACAATCACGGTTACTTCGACCCAGCCGGATGCAGGCAAAGTGACTGCAGACGTCGACGAATCGTTTGTAAGTTTGAAAAATGTAATGCAAACCATTGTCGAGTATGAATCGGCCACCACGTCATTCGCCGAAAGTTATACGGCCACTGCCGATCACTTGCGAAACGACGACGAAAACTTGCCCGTGGCGATCGCGATAAGTGATCCGACCGTTACCGATGATCACTTGGAGGGTATCGACCAGAGGTGTTCTCGGTCATAAGTGATCCGGCCACTAGCCTGTCTGATCCCTCCGACGACAACGGAAACGTGTCCGTCATAAGTGATCCGGCCACTACCGATCACTTCGAGGGTAATTACGAGGAGGGGTCCACTACCGTTTCCTTGGAGGGCAACGACCAGGAGATGCCGGTGGTCATCACATTAGGTGATTTGGCCACTGCCACGGCAGATTATTTGAAGGATGACGACAGGAAAGAGGACGAAGAAATATAATGAACAAAATAATATTTATACCCTAATATATGTATTACGTATCGATGTATCTCAAATAATAATATTATATTTTGTCTTAAAAAAAATGTATTGTATGATATTTTTAAGTGCGATTTGTTAGAATTCGTTTGATAGTTTTCAGAATTTCTTTGATATCTCTAAAATTCTTAAACTGATTTTAGTGGACACGTATAAAACAGTGATTTTTTCAACCTGGGGGTTGCGAATGGTATTTTGAGGCTGTCAAAAATAATGAACAAAATGGTTTTTATATTGTATAAAACTATATTATTTTAAAAATGTAACCAATCAAAACAGCCCATATTGCGATGCTATTTATTTTTACTCACCTTAGAACATAGAAAAAATGAGGCTCGATCGAATAAAAATTAATTTTAGTACTTGAGACATTTGACTAGACAAGAGACCATTTGTATTTGCATACACATACATGCATACTAAAAAATGAAAAATCGCAAATACTTGAAATTTTCTCCAAATGTTTATATTGGAGTTTTATAAAACATAATTAATATTATGTTTTTAAAATATTTTGTATTTTTTTGACCTATTTATAGACAGTTTAATTTTAGATTCTGAACAGAGTGATGGAATCTATTGGTTTTACAACGATGTATGTTTTTTATTATTATTATTATTCTTTTTGGTCTCAGGACACCTTTTTTGGTAGTAAAAATGCTTCGATTTTCTCAAACAGCAACTTTTCTGAAAGTAAAGTGAATGTAGACCAAATATTTATATTGACGTTTTCTATACATGGTTATATTTTCAAAGTGTTTTGACTTTTTTTGACTTATTTATTTTATATTTTCATAATTTATTGCAATCATTGATTTTATATTACTAATTATTAACTACTACTATTTTTTTTTCAATCCGGAGATTGGTTTTTAACAAATGTTTTACAATAAATGACTTCTTCATTTTTCTCTATCATTCGCCATATTCTTAAGCTCCTTGTAGGAAGTGACTCCTGCATCCTGCATTATTTGACTAATGTATCTCGTCCTAGGTCTTCCTCTTGATCTTTTACCCTCTATCATACCCTCGATTATTATACTATGCAGTTCATCTTCATGCCTCAACGTGTGTCCTATCATCTGCCATCTCCTCTTTATGGTGTCTATCAATGTTCGTTTTTCATCTATTGTTCTTAGGATGTCTTTATTTGATCTTCTATCAGTCCAGCTTATTCTCTGCATTTTTCTCCAACTCCACATCTCGAGAGCTTCTAACATATCTTTTTCTTTCTTGTCAATTGTCCAGGTCTCACTGCCATATACTACTATAGGTATGTCTATTTATATTTTTGAATTATAGTTAAATATGGCTTGGTTTTTTAGAAAATATCAAAATATTATAAAATTTATAAAATTATATTTATCTTTTAATAGTACTCCATCATCAATGATGAGAGGTTATCCTCAGTGGTGAGATGGGCCATTTAATTATGTTATACATATAATCATTGAATACTTAATTGTTATTTTTCTGGCCAATAAATATTATTATTATTATTATTATTATTTTAACGTTCTTGATGTATATTTTATATTATATAATATAGATAAGTACATTCTACAAAATATTGTGTACCGTTTTGTTTTAGATTTAATTTTAGCACTATGAATATGGTTTCCTATTTATTTTGTTCCCATAAACTTTAGTCGATGTGAAGTACATGCAGAAGCACAGTAGAGGCAGATCAGACACAGATATTCGGACATAGTTCTTTGAAAAGTTTATTGTCAGTATTATTTTATGTACATGAAAATGGAAGAATGCTGTTTCGTTTTTGACTACTTGTTGGCATTTGACGTATAATTGATATACATACTACTGCATAATAGTAGTTATTGTGGCCATTTAGGTTATAGCCCTTAGATCACGTATAATACGTAGGAGTGCGTGTTAAAACTGTATCCTTAGTTTCCTTCTTATGTCCCTTGGAATTCGTCCTTTTTGTACAATAGTATTTCGTTTGTGACCGACCGCATCGTGCGTACACTACTGCTAACGTTTGTATGATTTATATTTGTATGTCATTTCGATTTATACAGTTTTGTATAATTTATATAGTGTTTAATCTGCTTTTTGCTTTGACAAAGATTAAACTACAGATGTGCCAAGTGGCCGAAGAAGTCCGGAAGGACTTTAAGGCGTATTTCATTATATAATTGTATGCACCATAAAATAAAATATTTTTCAACAGTGTTTATTTTATAACGCTTTAAATAGACTAAAACGTATGTATTATGTTTGATCCATCTATTAACAATATTAACCCCAATCATAGAAGAGCATTACAGCGAACAACGAGCGGTCAATATTCTAGAAAGAAAAAAAAACTGTCGATTTAAAAAAATATGAGGCATAGCCATACGTGGGAAAGATTTACTAGCCCTATACCTCTGTTTCTGTATAAAACGTTGTTAGGTCCTATATGGTACAAAGTCAAACGCACGCCGCCGCCGGGACCGCGATAAACCGCGATTAGGGTGCACGTAAAAACGATTAAGGGCCGCGCCACACGCGCGAATAATAAGAAAAAGAATTAAATATATAATGTACACGCATATTATTATATTATTGTACGTTTGTTCGGAACGCTCAAGCGTGCGGCGTGACGATTCCGATACGTATACGTTGACAACAGTGTGCAATAATAAAAATAAAAAAAAAAAATAATAATAATAATAATAATGATGATGTCGATAGTATGTGGACAACAATAAAACGATAATCGAAGATTATTATACACTTTCGCAAAGGACAAGTCGAGCGCATTGATCAATCCGTAGCGGTGCAGAGCGTTCCGGTCCATCGATCCCGCCATACACCGGTCATCATCGTCGCGAGCGAGGCGCGGGGATCGATCGATAATGCGAAATCCTGCAGCCGACCACCGCGACCAGACCGGACCGAATCCGTCACACGAGAGAATATAATAGTAATAATAATAATAATAATAATAATAATAATAATAATATAATAATAATACGAATAACAATAATAATACGCCGCGACAATTCAACAATAATAATAATAATGTCGAAGAAATATAACGTCTGCTGCGGGCGCGTGTATTGGTCACATCGCACACACGGTGCACAGACCGGCAAGTCATTCCACAGGCCGTTGCAGATATATTCGTTGTATGTGTTATATTATACTATATGTGTACAACACAGTAATTTCGTTCGCACCATCCACACACCGTTTATACGGTTCAAAAGTCACTCTCCGGAGTACCTACCTATATAGCTGCAGCCGTTCACTTGTACAGGGTGTGTTTTTCCTAACGCTACACACGGGCCGTGCATGCAGTATATGGTAGAATCGCGTACCGTGCTCCTCTTCCCTGCGCTCCTTTGCTCCTTCAAGTCCCGGAACAATATTTCATTCGGGGTAACGTTGTGTGGGTTAAAGACGCGGGCACAAACGCAGACATCATATTGCAATCCGTCTCAGGACGAAAGTTTAAATATTTAAGGATGATATTTCAAGTGGAGCGCGTAAAAACATTGTAGTAGGTACCAATGTGATACGGTATACTATATCTGTAGGACGACGTATAGATAAACGGTTTTCAACGATAGTTGAAACACGCCTTAGATACGCGTATAGGTACATATTATAACGCGTGTATACGACACAATATTATTATGTCACTATTCTCACGGCGGCTCACAAGTGCACAACCGGTGTGTATAATATAATATATACAGTACAATATATAACACTGATTGGCGTCAAAACGACCACCCTGTACACGCATATTAAGGACTGTATATGTTTGGGACGAGTGGGATGTATGCACATTTATTCTTAAAAACGCGTTTTACAACAATTCCTCGCTCGCATCGCAGCCGGCCGCTGCCGCCGCGTCGAATCCACACAATTATTATTCCATTATAACAATATCGCGTATACAGAGTATATTATTATAATATTATAATACGCTATTATACAGCGTGTTGTTTTGTTATTGCTGTTTATTCGCCCGGCGCACACCCGTCCATATTATACGTCATTATTATACGCGCGTACCACCACCACCACCACCACCATGTGATACAATTTTATTCACCTCCGCCTTTTTTTATTTTTTACACCATCGCGTGTTATGTTACTAAATTATGTCATTCATGAATGTTTATTAGGTGAACAATGCAATATTCCGGTGCGCCGCACACGCGGAAATATATTTTTAATGATAATAATGATTATATAATTATAACGAGTAGATACGACCATATGAGTGAACCATAAGTGGTTCACGACTTCATGCGGTGTGTTATGAATGATTACTTATGATATATTATAGGGCTGTATGGCATATATATTACAAGATATTATGCATACTACCAGAAACACTTGTCGAGCTTTTTTTTTTTTTTTTACTATCGTTAACTTGCGTTTAGAAAGTGTGAGACAAATTAATAACGAATTAAAAGAAAAAACTCACCCGAAAATACGATTTGCTGAAAATTTAAAGAATATAACTGAAAATTGAAACCTGAAAGTATGATTTAATATAATTTTCAACTGCTTTTTTCGTTTTATTCTATCTCCTATCCCTTGGATTTTAAGAAAATAAATGTAAATAAAATTCAACGGGTCTACTGAAAGTAGAATATCATAATATTATTAGTTATATGCCTATTCCGGCCGAATAAATATTATAGCGAGTTGATTATGAACCTATTATTATATGTATTTAATACAATGAAATTATAATACTACTAAATATATTTGGATATTCACTTTTTAACTAAAATACAGATGTGGATTTAATATTTTGTAGTAAAAAACAAAATTTGAAATTATTATTCGTTTCCTAAAAGGTTTAAAATAAATATTTATTGGTTTCATTATTTTTTTGATAATACATGAAGGTTATGATATTAAAAATATATCAAAGTTTTTATATTATAATTACTCATATATTATATAATATATTTTAACATTTTTGATCAGAATCTTTAAAAAACAACTTGTTAAATATAATCTAGGTGTCTCGAAACGTTGTTAAATGTTTCCTTAAGGATACAGTATCATATTTAAAAATTGGACTACTAAAATATAAAATATAATTCAAAAACTTGAATGAAAAATACCAATTGAAGTATTAAGTATATAATAATAATAATAATAATATTTATTGGCCAGAAATTACAATTAAGTATACAATGATTACATAAATAACATAGGTAAATGGCCCATCTCACCACTGAGGATAACCTCTTATCGGTGATGATGGAGTACTAGGTATTAAAAATAAGTATAATTTTATAAATTTTATAATATTTTGATATTTTCGAAAAAGGAAACTACGTACTACGTTTAAAATATAAATAAACACATCTAGTAGTAGTTAATAAATAGTAATATAAAAACATAGATTGTAATAAATAATTATAATATAAAAAGGTACAGCAAAAATCGAATAAATGCCTAAAAAAATAGATAGTCTACATTATATACACCAGTACATTACCTGTGGCATAGGTGACTAGTATTATTTAACAACCATAGTTTAATAGAGTGTTTATATATTTTGTATGATGTACTACTAATAATTTGCATTGGGATATTGTTTAGTAATCTCAGACCCACTTGAGAAAAACATCGACTAGATTTCGATATACGAACAGAAGAGATTTCTAGGTGGTTTTTTAATCGTGTGTTATAGTATCTAGGTTTAAACTCAATTAAATTAAATTTGTATGTGTAATATAGGGCATTTCTGTAAAATAATTGGATCGTCGTAAAAACTTTGAATTCATTATACAAATCATTTGTGGGATATGTTTTTTTAAAATGATTTTAATTATGTTTTTTTGAGCTCTGAATATTTTGTTGTTTCCTATAATACTTAAGCCACCCCAAGTGGTTATTCCATATTGTAAGATAGATTGTGTCATGGCAAAGTATATTAAACGTAGAGTCTGGTCATTAATATAATTATTAATTTGTATTTAACAAAAAAGCATTTACGGTTATTTTTCTAACGTTATTTATATAATAATTATGACGTTGTACACCTGCAGCTGCTGGAGTGTCGCTTGAAAATAAAATATTGTATTTTATCATATATTACTTTTTTATTTGATTACTATTATAGTGGTATATTGAAATTATTAACAATAGAGGATTGAAATAAAAACGATATATTTCAATTTTCAAGGACACTTTCAACGTTATTATGCATTTATATTTATCCATATTTCCACTTGTTATACATACACGTTTCTATTTACCTAAAAGATTTAGATACAATTCGCGCTTATAACTTCCAAATGGTACGACATTAAAAAAAGCAATCGTACATCGTATAGAAATGAAAATTCCCATAGCTTGGCAAAGTAAAATCGAATAGGTAAATATAAGCGAATCTGGGACAGATATCTATATAACCTATAATATTATAATATTATATCTGTAAAATCCCTGTGTATTATACTATTCACTTTTGTATTGTCATAATTTTTCATTCAAAATAAGATACACCACCATATGTTTGCTGAATACATCAGCATGATACGTCTGTGGTTCGTAAATAATATACCCACTATATTCGAATAATACATAAACAAATTTCTATTTTTCTTTTCTTTTTTACCTGCACAAATATGTACAAATAGAATTAGCTGCATTGTACAAATTAGCACTGCCTGTACGTCTATAGAACAATATTAATAACAAATAACGTGTTTGTGTGTATGTGGTGTGAGGGGAAGACAAATAACATATTATAACATATTATTATCTGACTACCGTGTGCCACATGTATACGCGCATCAACGCTACTCGTATTGTGCCCCATACACTATAGATATTTTCATATTATTGATTATACATAAGGAATGTGTATACTCTTCGTGTGAAATACAGGAATTTACCTGGCTGAATGTATATTTTTAATTTTATATCATTATCACCACGTATTCACTGTAAATTTCAATCATTTATTTAAAAAAAAACATTCAATGCATATTAGGCCTAGGGGAATGTTACAGGTGTAATTACTAATTACACCTTCCCACTTCCTTGACTGTTATATACTTATATGTCTTATACGGATTTATTATGATCCGTGATGTATATATCTTTATCATAGATAAGTATATTATCAGTGGCTATTTTTTCTGATTTTCCATTGTGCATATTTTTAAATTTGAATTTAATTCCTAATGATCGTGGGGGAAATGATGTATTTACAGTTTATTTTCTCATAATATATGCTTATTTACCTCATACTAAATGTTTCCTACCTCAACGTTCAAAAAAATAATAAGTGCCTATAATATAAAAACTAAACGTACATTATAAATTTTAATGAAATTGGTATTTTTTATACATTTTCTCATAATTTCACTATCTAATTACATATAATGTAGTTTGTATGATTGTTTAGTATAATTATCTGTGCAATTTTGACATTTCATTTTAAATAACACCCTCTTTTGAAATTCCTAGTTATGTGCCTGTGTAGGACTATTTTTATTGTAGTATATATAATAATAAATAAGTATAAATTATTAGTAATAAATATCAAAAACACAAACTTTAAACTATACACTGGAGTATGGAATAGGTACAAAACAAGCATTTAGAGAAAAAGAAAATTACAATGATATATTAAAGTGCGTATTAAATAAACGGAGATTACAAAATGACATAAACATCCGGTCCAGATGATGAGTGGACTAGGTAAAAAAAAAAAAAAATTGTTAATCAAAACAAAAAAATAATAACAAATAAAAGTGTATTGATAATTGATTTATTTTCATGTTTATTATGCATTATTTGTGAGCGCTCTTCGATCGATCACGCGTTCACTGGTTTATCGCTTTAAAACCCATAGTTATTAATGGAGGTTTATTTGACAAGTGTTGAAAATTTAAGTCGTTATTTCCTCTTTTGTTATAATAATATATTATTGAATATACTCTTTACGGTGGCGGGCGAAAACCCGAAGAGACGGAGAAAAAACCCGTGGAGCCGAGTGAAATAATAATAATAATAATAAAAAGTGTCGTTATACGCGTTTCGTATTTTGTTATATTGCAGTTTTTCGTTTGTTCGTTTCTCGAGCACACGCGCTTATATATATATATCAGAGACCTTATATAAATCGTTTTTGTGTCAATTATTCGACCTGCACAGATTTAATCTGATCCCGCCGAATTCGGATGTGCGCGGACACGAAATAACGTTACATAGAATTAATGCGCGTTACGATAAGGAACGCAAACGAACGTAATAAAAAAAAAAAAATACTCTCCCGACACTGCAGCGGCGGGAGCGCGCTGATTTCGTTCAAAATAGGATTTATCGCGAAAACAAAATACGAAAAAAAAGCGGAAAAAAGGGAGTTTGAAAATGATTTTGTCAATTCGCCGAACCGAACGCGATTTATGCACACGCGTTTCATTCCGGTTACACCGGGTGCGTACGGACAAAATATATAACAGTGTGTATACATATACACGTACGTACCTCGAAAGTATATATTTTATAATACTGTTCTACTGTGATGCACGTTGAATTCAAATATAACATAGTGATTTTTGCGCGTGGGAATCTGTATTGACATAATAATAATAATGTTAACAAGGATCATAATACAATAATGTACGAACAGTCGATCTCGGGTGACGGACGCGATTTCTCAGAAATTCAGCGCAAAACATGTACCTACCCGTGCGCAGGTAACCACGTGAAATCACGAAAACCACGTCCGCGCGTGAGAAACATAATATTTATAATACATTTTAACATTTATGATGATGATATTATAATATGAGGGCGCTGGAAAACACACATAGGTTATGTTGTAAAGAATGAACTTGACGTTCACGGGCGAATATTTTTACAAAACTCTCGCGGACCATTTGTATACACGTGTACCTATGTTCTAATTTAGGGATGGGCATCAAATCCGAATATCTGAATTTTCCGAATATCCGAATATTCAAATCCAGATTCGAATTAAATTCATATCCGGATTATTCGGATTATTCAGATAAATTAATTATTTTTATTGCTAAGCACAAAACAACACTGATAGTTGAATGCGTCAGAAATATAATATACTCGTTCAAAAATGTATGCTAAAGAATTCAATTATAATTATAATTTAAAAATGAGACATCGAACAGCAAAATTGAATTGAATAATCTGGATACTCCGGATAACCGGTCAAATCTGGATTTACTAAATTCGGATTTGACACATCCGAATAATCCGGATTTTTTAAATCCGGATATGCCTACATATGCCACTACTATGTTCTATACATATTTAACACGAATGTCCCTCATAGATCTCAATTATATTGATGCAAATCACACAGATAGCTGCAGCTGCCCGTGAAGATGGTCAGTGGTCGTAAAGTCTCCAAACGTATAGGTATCATACAGTATCGTGCAAGTTATTTGTAAAGACTTTCAAATGCCGTTTTAAAGTTCGCAAGTATCACTTTCCTCAAATGTCATATACAGTAAAAAAGTGATTCCCACAAAGTACATATTATAAACAACGATGTTATAACGTTGACTTAAAATGCTTCCGCGGATACAATTTGGACATGATTTATTTCGGTTCATTTGGTTATGGACCGTACATATAACAGTTGTTTGAACTTTATATAGGAGACGAGGTGGAGAGTTTAATCTAATCCAATTAGATGAGTTCTGAGGATCTATTAAAAAAAAAAAAAAGCGAGAAGATTAGTCCTTTATAATATTATTAATCGCACAGGAAAACGATGGTGAATCATTTGAAAAACTGTTACGTTAGAGCGAAGGTTGATGTAAATGCTAAACATGTTTTGCATAAAATTGCAATACTTGAACACACAGATGTCGACAGTTTCAACATTTTATAATTTTGTTGACTAGAGGTGCTTTATTATTATGTTAAGTTTTTTCTTGCAGAGAAAATGGAAAAACTACTTTCTTTTAATCTTTATAATAATACTCCATAATTTGCTATCTCATAAGACATTGTACATAATATAATATTATATAGGTGACGTTTGATGCACATTTACTGCGTGGAAAAGGCATGAAAAAAAAAGATCTATGGCAATAAGCTGCCGCAATAACTTTCTCATATCGATCCGAAAAAGAAGTACCATTCGCGATATCGTACTACTACCTCACGATTACGTCTTTTACAACGGATTTCTCGAAAAATCCACATCCAGCTGTGTAGTGCGCGCACACGTTGCAGCAGTTCTCACACGCGAAAACGACATCATGATATATACCTCTTATGTATATACACGTTGAGGATAATATATAATAATATACGGATGTACCGCGACTTCTGCGCGCCATTGTTACGTTGTAGCGCACGTATTAAGTGATGGTTGTGTATGGACGCGTACAGTATGCGCGTGTAGAGGTATCCGTATTATTTATAATAATATATTATGTACATATAGCTGGTAGCCGAAACGGCAGCCACCCCACGACGTACGGGGATCGGATTTTGACAGGCCGAGTGATCGAACGGCGCCTTCCTCTCATCCGCTGTCGCGCGTTAATAATACGCCGTACACCGCACGCACTATACTTATATATATATATATATATATATATATAATGTATGTTTTACTGCACGAAGATTATCATTATAACAATATGTACATATACACACATACGACTGCATTAATATTGTGTTATTTTCATTATTATTATTATTATTATTATTATTATTATACACACAGTCGTCGTCCATTTTGTCGGTCTCGTGGACATAACTGTATAGGTTCGAGAAGCAAGCCCCGCCGCTGGCCGTGTACCCGCGATACTATACAGCATTATATATGATTATAATACACATCATTTATTCGTTTTATATACGTAGTACGTACATGTATATAATATAGCCCTTATTGTCAACATGTGTATGTCGAACGGAATCAATATCGTGCGTGCGTGTGTGTGTATAGTTGGGGTTGGTTGTGGGTGAAAAAGTGACTTTAAACAGACTTATACAACTGCATTGGATATTGTATAAGTATGCATAGTGTGCGGCAGCAATGGGAAAAATATACATCTATATAATAAACGTTCACCGCACGTCTACATATATATATATATACTATATGTGAGCACGTAGAGCATCACAATAATATAATAATAATGTAGTATTATAATCGTCTCGCGATCCCTTTGCGCGCGCACCGGCTTCGACTTTTATACGCGGTGTAGATATATATTATATATATTATAATACAGTCGTACCCACATATCATCAATGTATATACGTACTAGCTATGCGTATACAGTGCGATATAAATCTCCCACGCGGACGATAAACGACTCGTCTGCGTCCACGCCGTGTATTCTCATTGTGCTGGTGCGATGGGAAAAAAAGGACTGGGTAAAATTCGCGTGGGCAAAATACATATTATTACCCCCTTTACTACGTATCATGCGTATTGTCAATCACACTATGTAACACATCGCATTATAAACCGTATTGACGTGTGTATGTGTGTGTGTGTGTGTGTGTGTGTGTGTGTGTGTGCACTGGATAATGACGCGCACACTCAATAACAAGTTCTGTGTATATAATATATACCCGTAATATACGTACATACGTGTACCCTGGAATACCTATATGGCGTAGGTATACATGCGTGGACGTATAAAATACTTATCGGTTTGCTACGAATACATACTATATATATATATGCGTCTACTTAAGCGCCGTCGTAGCTGATTTCAAATAATAAATGTCCTGAGAACGGTGACGTCCTGAATACATTTCCCTTGAGCGTTTTTATATAATATGTATATAACATAAATACATGCGATATGTGCGCAATATATATATATATATATGTATGTATATGTATATTGTATATTATGCTGCATACGCATATACTGTATACACAAAGAAATTCAA
>JAIPRK010000680.1:32500-149526 GCA_025469195.1 Chaitophorus viminalis
GGTAGGTTATGTAAAAATAAAATTATTAATTGTATATAGATACATAGAACTTAATTTTACACCATTAATTTTGACTTTAGATTATTTTAAAAACAGTAAAAACTATAATTATAACATAGACGTGCGCACAGGTGCAGCAGAAGGTTCATGTGATGCATCTGCCACATTTTTTGGGCCGATTGATTGGCCTGCGGGCCGCCCACGGTGGTGCAAGTTATGACCACTTCACAGACAGGCGGCTTCCCGGGCCAATTCGTTATTTAATCATTATTAATCAGTATAGTAAATTAGTCAGAGAAATATTTAATTTCCTGACGTACCTACCAATAAGTTAAGAATAATTCAGCTATTGACACCAAGCATTTCAAACTATTTCATCTACCTACGTATTCTATATTCTATGACCATTAATTAATTTTAATAAAAAGTAAAAACTTGATATAAAAGCAACGTTTATAATTGAGTGCAATAAAAATCATATGGGAAAAATATATATTTTTTATTTAAAAAATACTTTTTTATGATATTTTATATTACAATTACATAATGATTACGATAAATGACCCCGGAAAAATCCAAAGGGGGGGGGGGAGCAGATGCCGCTACTTGCTCCCCCCCCTCTTGCGGACGTTCTTGAGTCGATATGACTACGATGGAATCACGCGTCGTAAGAAGTACTGCCAACGACCTAATTGCAATTAATAGTATAATAATGTAATTTCATCGCACGGCAAATAACGTAATTGAATAGTTAAATCTAAGACATGCAATCTGCATGGACGGATGTACAGATGGTAACGTTGGGGGTACACTGCAAGTACGCCTATTATTTTAAAAACTGCACGTGCCACGGAGAAAAATGGCAAAACTATATTGCACTCACGTTGACTCGCGTCTCCATTGAGTATGCAACATCAAATATAATAAAAAAACAGTAAGTATGCGATTTCAACCACCACGTTTTCAACTGCTCTTTTATTCCTACAACCTTATCTTTTTTCATTTTTATCCGCACTATAGTTAATATAAGCCTCACCTACGATTCAAATATTTTTCTTCACTCTCTTTATGGTTATCTCCTTTCTTGTCAATTTTATTACCTCCAATGGTTTCCTTATTTAAATAACTCTATATAATACTACCCTTGTCATGTAGACACTTTTTCATATTTATTTTAACCATCTTGCTATAATGTTGTTATAATAAAAGCTAATAAAAAAAAAAAAAAAACGTATTTAGGTATACTCTCGTTGTATAAATGTATATATTCTCGTTTTAGGTTATTTTATATCGTTTGCGGAGATTTGTTGGTTCCGTTCGAAACTGTATCTAGTTCAAAACTTTTAAATCTCTGTAGATATATTTATATATATATATATATATATATATATATATATAACGCGCAGCTGATGCGGCGCTGAAATGGAGACAATAAGAGTTACTTATTAAAACTATATAATATAAAGTTTGTTTTCTAATAAATTAAAATATAAACTGCAGAGTTATTTTTTTTTTTATTCTTATCCATATTAGACTTTTGTCTTCGTTTTCGTATAAAATATATATTATATAAATCATATTATACTTTTACGAGTGTGAAGAACTGCAATGTAATACAATATATACATTGTCAACGGACGAGATAACAAAACGATTGTTTTTTCCATTCCTAACTCGATATTTACAATGATTTCGAAAGTTTATATGCATTGTACAGCTGTCAGCTAATACCGTCTATGTGAGTTAGCAGAATAACGCTGAAGAGTACGAAGCACTCATATGAGAAAAATGTATTTAATAATGTTTATTTTTAATTCTTTAATAAAAAAGAGTTATAATGAGTTACACAATGTAAGTAGTAGAAATCCGATGATATAATAGTTATATTATCAGGCCGCGTATATACGGAAAAAAACCACTTAAAAATCAATTTTTCTCAGAAAACGTTTGGAAACACCTATTTATCGACTATATTATAAGTTCATAATAATATGATAACAACGAAAAGTCTTTACCATCGTCGAGACTTGTTATAACTACTTGTCATAAAAGCAGCTCATATACAGGATATGCTGCTAGTAATGAGCTTTTGTTTCGACAGCGAAGGCTGATTATATTATTAGTATAATCTTCCAAGTCGTGCAAATTTTACAAGTGTTGTTTAAGAAACCACAAGGATCTGCTATGGCAAATATTAACAGCGCGAACAGTCAATCACATATTATCTAAGATTCTCGCAAACGGACAATGTGTGTGCTATATATGATTACACGTATAACATAATAATATGATACACATAAAAAAAATACGACCGCACGTATAATAGTTCAAGAGTGCTGCAGTATACACTATTATACGGCTCACACTATAAGTACTGTCCCGTTATAATATTATGTAACAGGACATTGAGAATCCCGCTGACTCGGCGCGCACACACGTCCGAAGAAGACCCGTTACCTCGTGCGTGTACTACGTGTGTTTGTGTGCAAAGTCCCTGGGCCCTTAAGGGTATTTCGCAACGTATTTGTGTACATATAACTGTTGTGCGTGTAAAATGTCTGACAAATCCTTTTGTAGGTGTGTGTGTGTGTGTGTGTGTGTGCAACCCGAAACGATATAATATAATAATCGTCTTGCGTGTGCGATGAGGTGTACACAATATATAATATAGTACGTCCTTTGTACAACTATAATAATAATAATAATAATAATAATAATAATAATAATAATAATAATAATAATAATAATAATAATAAATGAGGTGCGAGCGCGCATGGTGAATACATGCGATGGCGGAGAGAGTCGAGACTTGTAGGCTTATGTTTAGTAATTTTTAGAAAGCCGGCTCTCCAACCGTTTTTACGATATAATATTATATAATCGCGTGTGTATGCGCACAGGAGAGTTGACCGTCTATATATATATATATATATATATATATATAATAATATATATCCATGTCTGTACTCAAATTTATGTTGTTCTAAACGGCTCTAAATAGAGCTACGTCCCGCCGTGCACCATGCACCCGAACGGATTTTATTCGCGCAAAACACCGCTATTTTCCCACACCGTTCGGGAGAAATTTTCGGTGAAAGGTCCGAGAGAAGATCATATTATTATTATTATTGTAAAGTGCCCCGCACAATGACAACCATGCGTGCGTGCGTGCGTTATGACGTGTATACACGCCTGTTATAATATTACATTATATTATTGTTATACAATATGTACTGCAGTGGTACTTAAAATGACCTACACTGTGCACCTCTTTACTATACCTCTACACCATCTTATAAAATATATTACATATTATATACATTGAGGTACTGTTATAATACTATATTGTTATATATAAATATATATATATATATATATATATATATATATATCGTTATCGTACACTGAAATCGCATTTTACGTCTCTATGTACACTATGTAATATTATAATAATATATCCTTTTCTTTCTCCGGATTAATAATTTCGTGTCCGTCTTTCCTTTATCCTAAATCCAACAACGGTAGTTTGTGGCGACACACTATAAATAATATATAATGCCATCGTGCGCAGACGGTACATCTCTTTCGCTCTATAAATGTATAATTCAGCCGGCCGTCTCGGTAAAAGAGGGATCTGGGCACACCGTAGGGAGTATATAATGTAATATGTATGTGTGTGTGTAGGTACTATGAATATCAAATTATAAAAGCACTTCTAACGCGGTGCGGTGCGGGTCGTGGATTTCCGAAAAGCAATAATAACAACCGTTGCGGTGAAATTTTTACACGCCCGTAACGGATCTTTCACTTATTTGTATTATAACTCCTTTTGTGTACCCCGCAAAGTGACGCAGCGAAGGTACATATATGACGCCGGTTGCACATTAATTATATTTGTTGCGCGTGTGCTAAGAGCCCATCATGGGTTTGTCGCGTTCAAAAGGCAGGTCCACGAGTAGTAACCAGCTACGGACGAAGGAGGAAACATGCTGCGACTGAATGCGCGAACGATGATTATTTTTCAAAAGTTTGTGCGCTTCGAGGATAAGAGACCCTTAGAATCATGTACTGTACCACCTACGTTGTGTTAATAATTATTTAGCATTATGTACAAATTTCAAATGTACCTGGTGAAATCGATGTACTTGCAGTCCACTGCCCCTGAACGTCCGATTCACGCGAAACTGAAGAAAAATCGGCGCAATATCGTAGTATTGCACGTAAAATATACAACAAAAATCAGATGTTTTATTTCAATTGATAGTCGGTATGTTAAAAAAGCGTTAAAGATATTGAGGGATGGCAAATCCGTGAAACGCGGACGTAGGTGCATGCAAGAAGACAGCACGCGAAAATGCAAAAAATAAAAATACTTACTCTGATTTAAATTTTATTTTTAATATTAAATTATGAGACCAAGGTATGATACCTGTTTCATTTTTTAATTGAATAAATACAATAAATTCATAATCTAATGTCACATGGAAAAAAAAACAATTAATTCAGATAGTTTTTGCCATGTCATGTTAAAAAATAATGTTCTTAGTTTAGTCGAAATGGTTAAGTACTAGAAATGGACCCTGATCTATCGAACGACACGTTTCCTTGGATGTGTTTTCGTAAGACTTTTGATAAATTTCTGTATAGTATACTACATAAGATTAATGCAAATACGTATAAAAAAATACTATTTGTAATAAGTATTTACACTATGCAAATTCCATCATGAGTGTAGGAAAAATAATCGTATAATAACGACGTAGGGAAACACTAAGCGTACCTATTGTAATATGTCGTGCACAGCGATCGCTGTATGAACAAAACGTTAATTAATTACAAACACGTTTCGACCGAAAATCTCAACGTCCGTTATTGTTGCGATTGCGAGCACGCACGTTCGTTGCAGCCATAATATAATAATAATAATTATGCGTACCAATATTATACAATACGTGTACCCCACGCGCGTTCAATATAGATATTTATCGTTTCGGCGAGCGAAAGACGTGCTGCAGCAGATAACCCGTGTTTACGTATAATATCATGTCTGCATTATAATATATATTGTTCTCGTCGCGTTGTGAAACGAGTATTAGTAAACGTATTTTTAAATTGTAAACAATTTATTACGAAATATTTTCATCGTAGACAATATTATATTCGTGGGCCAACGTATCGTATATCAACTGATAAGTTGCATATGTGCATATAGTTTACCGTATGAATATGCTTTCTTATTATAATAGTATGATAATAATTACAATACATATTAAACTTTAGATCGATCAAGGGAGTAATCCTCACCGGTATCTCAGTTAAACCAGTAAAAGTAAAAAAAAAATATCGGTCCAGGAAAAAAAAACGCCAAGTAGTACAAAATGTCTCGAATATAAAAGCAATATTTATCATAATAATAATAATAATAATACATTTTATAACGCATTCGTTATTGTGATACGTGTTGTATCTATATATATATATATATATATATATATATATATTATCACGTCGTATTAATATATGATAAAATCTAATTATATATACCTTGCAGAAACCGAACGATGAAAATTAATTATGTGTATAAAAATTCACTAAAAAACCATTATAATGCGTATAGTAATTACTATATAATATAGTACATGCATATTATTTATAATTGTGTTATCGGTATTATAGTTATATTGTCGCTGTTTAATTAAATCCGATATATAATACGGTAATGAATGTATAGAACATATTTTGTTAGATAAATAAGTGTGCACACGTTTAGAGATAAATAATAATATCGCGGTAGACGGTGGAAAAAAACAAAACGACCGATGGTAGGACGAGATAGGTCATCAAAAGTGAATCCCGAAAGTTTTTTTTTTTTCATTTATGCGTTGGCAGACCACAGTAGACACCGTATACGTATATTATGTATATAAATATAAGCATAATATTAAAAGAAACAAATAGGTAATATATCTTATGGTAGCACTATACATGCACATATAATATATTATACGCATATAAATAAATACACTATTATTCATATACATATAATAAACGTGTTCGACAGACGCTATATATATAGTGTTCTTCTATAAGAATATATATATTTTTTTATACATACTTATGTATATAAATACTTACCTACCTACATAAAACATATTACACATAAATCGCAACAAGAATACACTAAAACGTATATATATATATATTTATATATCATGTATGTTCGTGTGTGTGTATGTGTTTGTTATAGGTATATAACTGTATATTCAATATTATAATGTCTAATTAAATTAGTGAAATTTAATTGGTATACACGGTTTGAATTATGTATGTATAAAAAAAAAAACACAAAACGAATTGTGCGTGTGTCCGGCAGACACCGAACCTATATGTAGGTAAAAAAAAAATACCATTCCGTATACACCCATAGTCTGGCAAAGACTGGAAACCAGTTTCGCGTGAATATATTGTTCGAATCAAATATTATTGGAAACCGAAAATCGATAACTAACTTTTTTCAGCACTGACTGTGTACTGCCAATATGTATATTTATATACCTGCATACTATACAATATGTAATATAATCGCGCGCGTTTTCTTCTGTTTTTTATCGCATATTAAATCGTATGCGTATTATACATGTTAAAGAATTCGTATTAAATTTAATTGTCTCGCGAAAAATTCCTTTTTCACTTAATGCATCAATTAATGTGTTTGTGGCGTGTAGAATTTTTCAACCTTTTCCTCGCTCCCATGAGCATCTATACTACCTTTTATACATAATATTATAAAAAGTACATCTTTCCTGTTTATTCATGGGTTGGAAGATTTGTATGTGCCGCTTCCCTCCTCTCCTATATGAAATTGTTTTTTTAACTCTATAAGTGTTCCATGTGTATTGTGTGATACCGCAGATTAATTAAATGAAATATTAATTTTAAATTTTTCTTATAATTTATTAGGTACCTTTACCATTTCACTCAAAATGTATATATTGTATCTACCAAACAAATGTTTAACACAAAACAAATATTATATCATCAAAAATTTTATTAATATTTATATAATGGGTATATTTATAATATATGTCGGGGATTTGTCAAAAGATAACTAAGCTATTTGATGCGTTTCTAAATGTAAAACTAGATACGTTATTTTATTTTCATACCAAATGAAAAAACGAAATATAACATTTAAGCCAACAAAATTCACACGATAGAAATAATATTATCATATAATCGGAATCACATTATAATACTGCTGTAATAAGATGTTGTACAATAACACATATAATATAAAGAAGTAACTTAAATAATAATAGTTCATCATATACATTGTCGTGTTGCACGTTAGTTGTAACTACCTATATATCATAATAATATATTAATGATAAATAAGTGACGGAGCGGTGGCGCTGATGCGAAAATATTATACTATTATATCCGCGTCGGACAGTATAATATAATATATCCACCCTGTATGGGTATACGTGGTATATTATACTATTATATGTATTTCTTCGAACACGTCTTTATATTATATTCGCTAGTCTCTCGCTGTGTAACACAACGTCATTTTTTTTATACACACGTATATCGTGTGCGCAGACGACCGATCAATCAACTCCTGTCCGATTTCAATTGGTACAGCACCAGCAGCAATATATACTTGCAGTGTATTATTATTATTATAAGTTTAAATCTCCACTGCAAAGGTCGTAGTCAATCAAAAACCATGAATCTATACATACACGATATATATATAAAACGTAACATATGGACGAAGTGAACGCATCAAAGAGGTAAAAAGTATTTTGTAATCAACACGAAAATATACGTAAGATACCACACGCGAGGATACCGATATGGTGCAAATCAATTCCACGTTTCAATATTCACGTAATTGTTTTTTCCGTATACGTTTGAAATGATTATTGTATGATAACAATATAACTCGTAATGTTATACATTTTATTGCGTATACATACTCGCAGCTGTCTCGGCAATGCTTTATGTCTTGGCTAAATTGTATTATACATATTTGATTGATCCGCTTGTGTTCATCTACTTCTGTAATACAAATATGGCGAGACTCCACAATCGGGTGAGTTACAGGAGTGAGTTGATAAGGACATTGCTGTACTGTCACTTAAACTTGAATCTACAGTAACGAGACATTGTACATTACTCTCGAAAAAATGATTCTGAGTGCAAAAGGTCAGTTTGTATTTATAAAGATGAACGATGTAGTAGAAGAATCAAATTTCTGAAGAAGGTAGGTTTAACTTTTAATCAAATACTTTGAGGGTCTATTTAATGACAAAAGTGTCATTAAAATACTTCAAAAATTATGAAATGTCTATATAAAGTACTATAATTTTGGTATGCTGCAGTAAATTTTTCGAATCGATAAGAAAAACCATCAAATAACTAATATGGTAGTTTAATTTTTGCAATTTCACTTATGGCAATAAAAACTGTTTTTATTTGATCCGTGTTATAGAGGTACGAAAAATACCTAAACACCGGTTTTTGGAGTTTATTGAAAGAATTTAATAGAATTCTGGACAAGGCGAACATTTTTACAAAACAGTCGTGTATAAATCGGTTCAGTATAGTTTTTGAGTATACAAATTTTAGTTAATATACCAGCATCAATTTTTACATATTATATATGATATAATATATAAATATACAATGAAATTCTTACACTTCAAATGCAAAAATAACATTTAACAATATTATAACATTGTATTGTATGAATACTAGTAATGCATATGAAGCCTGTGGCCTGTGGGATATGATATCCATTTGAATTACACGATTAATTAATTTGTGAATTCATTCATTAAATGATTTTGAAGTAATTTGATGCATTTCAGAACTTTGTAAGTATCAAAATAGTACAATTTTAAACTTACAAAAATTATTTCTGGTCTATAATACGGAGCTATACAATTTCGTTTCGATCGTTAAAAGGACCCAATTGAAAATGGGATTACACGTGTTGCGTCCCCAAAGTAAAGCTTTCACAAATTGTATCCACAGTACTTGGGAAGAAAATCGTATTTTTTATTTTAGTCGTTTATAAAACAAAAGACAATGATTAATAACTGAATAAGTAGTTAAGCATATTATAGGTAACATAATAATTTATGCTCAACATTTGCATACATGTTCGCATAATAAATCTTAAATTAAAAAGGTGATTGAATTTAAAAAAACGTAATTGAATGCAATATTATTTTGCACTAAAATAAAATCGTAACGTATTTAATATAAATTTATGTGTTGGATAATATAATTTAACAAACGACATTCATCATATTATTGGTATTATGTGAGTTTATCTTGACATTATAATTGATTACTTGTTACTTTTAGTTATCTTAACACAAAATATAATATGGCAACTAATAAAATACTACTAGTTTTAAGAACCCATAAACACAAATTAACTGTCTGCTACTTGTTCTATGATAACAGGATACAATTCATGAATATATATATATATATATATATTTTTTTTTTTTTGAGGATGTAACTCAGATGATCCATTGAAAACAGTAGGATATTAACACTTTCAAGACATATGGTTTTCACTTTTACCCTCCCAAAGGAACGCTTAAACCACGTGACCATCTCGTGTCGGTCTTTTTTTTGATCATTAATTATTCCATTAATTTTTACAACAACAACATAAGTAATAACATATCATATTGATGCGCATAAACGTATGTTGTGTAGGATGGTTATAAAACCTCGACAGTTAAATGCCGTTTCATATATTGTCGTGTCTTATAAGATGTGTTTTTTTTTTTTTTTAATTGTTATTAATTTGAGACTTTTATAAGTAAAAAATAAAAACAAAACGTTTTTATGAAAACATTTAAAAAAAACCGGTCGAGTGGTGTGAGGCCATATAGCCTTTCTATTACGCATATTATTAGGAAACAAATTGAAACTGCAACCGTGAACATCGCCACCGCTGTAGTAGCGACCACAGCAGCAGCTTGTACATTTCAGAGCATTAAAAATGGTAAATAAGGACCACAGTGCTCCGTGACATTTTGTTTCCTCCGCTATTCCAAAACCTGCACGTGTGTATAAATATGTAAATACTTCATCACGAGAATCGGCAATAATATTAACATTACATGGTGTATATATTATAATATAATTGTGGCATAACTCGTTTTTCACGCGTTTCGTGCGAACGTCTCGTTTCGTACCTAAATTATATATTAATACGGAAGCGTATACGCGCACGCACATTATTTATATTACATTTCACGCATTCAGACCGCGAAGGACGAGCAAACGGATTTTCGATTAAATCTCACCACTGCACGGTGCAGCGTATATAAATAATAATACATTTGAAAAGTTTATTATTATTATCGCAATGCAATTTTATTTTTTTTTATTAGAAGTATTTACAATCTGTATACAATTGATACAATAAGTAAATTTTAGAATAGTATGTACAAGGCGTGATGACGTGATAAAAGAATGCATCCAGTGACACTACTTCAATAATAATTCTTTAATTTTTGTTTTGTTTAGTTTTTTTTTTTTTTTATTGTTTTAGACTGATTAAGTAAGTAAGTCACGAGACAAGTTCCGTTTGAGACGGTTAGGGGGATTGTCGGGAATAGTGGCAGAGGAAAGATTAGAAAGGGTGGTTGTGTGTGTGCGCGTGGAAGTTTGAATAGTAAATGCGAGCAAGAGCTGGTAAAGTGCAGATGTTAAGATCATTGTATAAGGTACGGTTACTGACATACCATGGAGCAATGCAATTATACTAAATAATATACGAATATGTATCATTCCTCAATGCGCTTTTTTCGTCGAGTTGAACGACGAGTATTGCGGATACTTAGATATGTGTTACACATAGGCACCTCCTTTATATTATGCGCCGTAAAATACGTGGAGTACAGAAGACTAACATGTACGTGTCAATAACGCGCGCGTGTATGACGAAATCCCATTTATAACCTTCTATTCGTGCGATCGATTAAAAGTGTATAAAGCGCCGAGTAGGTATCCGCAACAACCGTCCACCAAGTTTCTGTGTTAAAAAATGTCTCTTTCGAATCGCACTCGCCGCAAAAAAATAATACAATATCCTTAGAACTATATATCTGCGGTCAGTCGGAAAAATACTGAACATATACCTCTAGGAATCTAAATTGGATGAAAAAAAGTTTCATCATGATTTGAATAATTACTTACTAGTCACTTGCATCGTCTGTTGGTTTCACCATGTACGTGCGTATAGGTTAGTCATTATTCATTATATTATTTTCTTAAATGGTTCAAAAAAAAAAAAAGTTGTGATTTCGAGTTTTTACTTGCACAATAACATAATATTATGTCCATCCATCCACGTGCATTTACATAATATAATGATATGACGTCCATGTGTATATATATAATTATAAATAAAACCTCTCTGTAACTGACCCTCTATTAAAATACTCCTTAAAACGGAAAAATGTTTGATCCCAAACGATTCCGTTATAGAGAGGTTATATTGTATATATATTCATATGGTAAAATAAAATATACGAACTAAACCGTGGCACTCGATAAGGACATGCGCATAAGTTTCTAATAATCCTTTCGCATCCAATACGCCATAAGTTTGGTACGTTTTTGTACGTACACACCGTAATAACGACACCGTTTCTACACACGACATGCTATCAGCTGTTTGAGCCAACATTTTATATATTATTAACCGATAGAATCATTATATCAACTATATATTTCATATGTTGATATCCCTACTGCACAATTTACCGCAGAATAGAGGTTCAGCTGTATGGATCGCATAAATTGGATTTAATTCCACAATACATTTTAAACTATTGTAATTTATGGAGTGCAGTGCACACTTGTAATAATCATCAGTAAAAAAAAAATGTAAAGAGATCTATGATATAGGCATACATTCGTAATGTATACCATGGGGGGGAGGGAGAAATATTAATCTAAATAAATATTATTTATGCATTTATACGTATTATACGCATTTATAGGATAATTTGACATGCTTTTACGAAAATGCACAATGCTCGCAAATCAAAATATTAAGAAACGAAAACTATACTTAAATATAAATACATACATAAATGTGCATAACACAAAAACTATAAAAACTATTAAAACTGCGATGTATATATATAATAGTTGAATATAAATCACGCCATCTACGCGATTTTATGGATTTATCGTCGTCGACACTTACCGCGTTATAGCGTATAATTTACTTTTGATTGATTGTTTTTAATATATATGTATTTATGGTATAGCGAAACCCTCAATATATATACAAAGCTGCAGCAACAGCAGCAGCGGGGAAACTTGAAGCGTAATAATAACAATAATAATATTACAGGACAAAGCGAAATAAACTGTTTGGCGTGTACGCCACGCAGTGTCGACGGGGCGCAAAAACGATTTTATCACGCGCGCACACGCACGCACATACGTGTAATATATACATATATATATATATATATTTCATAATGGTATATGCGTTTACGGTGTGCATGAGTGTGTATACATTACTAGTTACTGTATAATATACTGCAGCAAGGCTAGAGTACAGCGCCTCGAACCGTCGTCGTACGGGAGTAGGAGGATAGAGAGCCGAAAGAGAGAGCCAAGACAGGGTTGTAAACGTATATGTGTGACGTGCTTGGTGCTGCGTAGGGTTGAGGGCGAAAATAACGGTATATATATATATATATATAGAATAATAAATATATATATATAAACTGTACAATAATAATAATAATAATAATATTGTCACGACCATACACACCCTTTTGTGGTGGATCGGGAGATGGTCGCTCGGGAGATGGTTGCTCGTATATTATACGTACATTTATATATATATTTATATATTTCTACGGACGAGGGGTCGGGTCGGTGAAGGATCAATGTGATTTTTACGACGGACCGCCCGCTAACGTGTGTATTATGGCTCAACTACTGTGTCCTGGCCGCGTGTGCGTGCGTGTGTGTACACGATTTTGTTTGATTAAAAACTTTACGCGCGAGCACCCTCCTCGGTTAGCCAGGGTAGCGCGCGAGGACGAAAAAAATCTAGTCACTTAACCGTGATTTGCGGTCGAATAACGGACTGCAGCAGCAGAAGGTGCATATACTGTGTATATATTGTGTACATTTATGTGTATGTATAATATGTGTGTGTAGATAATTCATTAGCGGTACATAATATTTTGTGATGTGTTATATCATACCTGTATGTGTTACAAGTTAACATCTCGAGAAGGGCACATTATATATATATATATAATGTATATTTCTGCACTCTAAATCAGGGGTTGACAATAGGTAATAGATGGGAAATAGTTGGACCACCAAAAATATTTCGCTATAGTTTTCCACTCGTTATAGAAAAATGGAAAACATTTAGATAGAATTTTTATGATGTAAGTATTTAGAAACTACGATAGCGTTCATCGATTATAATAATTATGTCTTAAAATGTGTTTTTAATACAAAAATAAATGCATTAATGATAAAATTATGTTTTTTTCTGGTGGTCGAATTTTTTTTTTTTTTTTTAATTATCCACTGCTTTAAAGTGTACGCTAAATGATTTCAAAGGAAACGTGAGCGATTAAAGAGTCACAGTGTGGTAAATATATAGATTTTGATTTATTCAAAACTGTTTGGATTATTAAATTGTGCGCTATAATTTATATTTACTTTTTTTTTTATCTATATTATATATTTTGTCTATGATTATCGTGAAATTTTAGTATAAAATGCAAAAAAATTAGGTCATCAAATATGTATGGGCTGTACGCGATACACTGATGAGATGTCAAAAGGTATACGGGAACGAAAAAAGATTGTAAAACGTTGTATCTATTACAGCATTAAATAGCATGTGTATGCCACATAATACCAAAATTACAAGAGCATAATATATTATTTATAGCCATAAATTATATGGTTCTTCATTTCGTGTAATATATTATAAAAGTGTGGCACGTAAGTAGTCGGGACTTCAAGTCTACCATGGCCCATGAGTACATACCTGCGTATTATTTTATTCGTGATGAAAAATCGACTTTTTTGTTTAAGTGTTTTGATATTCTATAACAAAAATTTCCAAAAAATAAATAAATCAAATAAATAACTCAATAATTATTTTATTTACTACTTAATTTTGACTTGTGTAATGGTAATAAAATTTCGGATACAAATAAATAACCAAAGGTTTTACGAGAATGATGATAAACGTTCTCTAACATCAGAGTGGTTTTAAGGCAAAGACAGTTTTTTTCTCATTTTCATAATTACATTTTGTAACACACCAATAATACTATACGTGCTATTCTTAAAATAAAATTCGATCTTAAGGATACAACTTTTGGTCCACTGTGATTAAAATATTTGTTTTAGAAATAGTAAAAATCACATATTAAACATATAATATGTATATTTAATGTATTAGTATATTTTTATAATTACTTTGCTGTGATTTTAACGTCTTGGTACTTATATACTTATATATGTAATATATAAGTATATATAATAAAACACTAAATACAATAGTGCGTGAAAAATTTCACAAACACATAGTATAGACTGTATGAATATTGAATATACAGCCGATAAAAATTAATGAACGAAAATTGATAGATTGGTTACAATGATTTAGGTATAAACCACGTGTGTAATATTATAGCATAATAATGTAGGTATTAAGTTTTCTTCACGGACATTTGAACAACGATCATAAAATCGTGATCGTAAAAATGTCATTTTAAATTAATTTTACCAATGTCCAACACCTTCGTTTACAATTTATTTACACAATTATTATAAACTCGGATACACTCTATGCTTATGCACAGATATTTAATAACCTCCAAGTAGGTGTTTATAATATGTACATAAATAAATAAATAAATATACATTTTTTTTCAGTAGAACTTAATGAAGTCGATTTAATACAAACACGAAATAAAATTATACGAACTTGAATTATATGTATTATATTATGTACGTTGTATATATATATATAAATTATAAAATGTGTGTGCTCAGTGAGTGTATAAATCTTTAATGATTTTGTTTTTGAAAACGTTTAATTGGACTTATCGCGAACGGATCACATAGGTTCGTCTCACGCCCGCGTTACGCAAGCAATTGATTTAGGTAAAGGTAGTTATTTCGTATAATAAATCGAAGGTATACATAAAATTTTTATTTTCTTCCTCCAAACAATAAATTATATAATAAAAATGATCTCTTGGAATATATATACACAGTAAATACACATGTATTAAAATGTTTATAATATAAATATATATATATATATATATACATTACCTTTATCTTATATAGCCCATACACATAAAATCTGTTTTCGATTATCAAATAGTTTATTATCATCATATTGACCTCCAAATCGTGCATACCACCGTAATTATTATGCGCATTATATTATACACAACAGATTGCGATTAAACACTCGTTTATATTTATATATTGGTAAATATGTGAATGAGTATTTATGTACATCACGCACCTGTTATAGGTGAATATTATTGAAATCGATCGCATGAATCAATAATAATACGTATTATAATATATGTATTTAGGTATAGGTATGTTACAGCTACTTGAAATCGTTTTTTTTTTTCACCCAACACGGCAACAAAATAATACCAAGCGTTGTTGTTAATTGGGAACAAATATCTTTCATCAATTATGTATGAGTAATATTCGCAGTAAAACGTATTGGAAATGAGAAATATACGGGTTTCCCCCCCCCTCCACCGAATTCTTAGTATCGAAGCAATTACTACGGCTGGAGTCTGAGGAAAAAAAAACAAAAGATATAAGTAAATAAAGAAAACACTGCCATACGACATAATACTACAATGTATATTATTGCCTAAAAAATAGGCCAACCGTCGTGTCTTACTGTGTCACGAAAAGAAATGTCAAAAAACTAGTTCCGTCGCCGGATTTTTATTCTGCCGGTAATACACGCGGCTTCAGATACCTACATGTATACTGTAAACACTATACAGAATATATAAGCTGGAATCACTGCGCCCGATACATCCGCAATTATAATATACATAATTCTGTTTCAATTTTCTTTTTCTTTTCGTATTCCTTTTAGCCACTGCAACTATTTAACTAATCGTCCTATTATTAGAATGAAGAAAAAGGCCAACGAAGCGCAATTATTCTTTAGTTCTCAATCTAATTAAAATTATTATTATCATTAATATTGCATGTGTATATATAATATCACGAAATAAATGAAATATAAAATATAAATTTCATTTATTTCGTGATAATATCTTAAATATTTGTAAATATGAACTTCGTACTATTATGGTAATTATTATTCAATATGTAATATTGGGCACGTCCCGTATTAATAAAATAAATAAATAATTGCTATGGTATACAGATTTACTGCGAATTATGGATCGTTCAACTGCAGAAAAACATATCATATAATATAATAATATATAGTTTCTCGAAGATATGATCGTTGAGAGTACATTTTCAGACCGATTTATCCGTGCATATACAGTGCATTATAATATATTATGCATACACCTATAAGTTGAAATTCGGTTCGAATCATTTTCGATGTTCCTATATTATATCCTATTCGTATATTATATAATTCCGAAAGTCATATTTTACACCGTTTGTGTTACGTATATAGTATATGCCCTCGTTAACACCGAACTTGACGGGATCGCAAAATGACCAGTTCGTGCTAAAAAAAATTCGTGTAACCCAATAAGCTTAAGACGAATTTTTTGACGTTAAGTGAATTATACTTACACGAACGAAATATTTCGCATATGTACACTCCGCGCATCGCGTCACTATTGTAATATTATATTATAGATTTCGGAGGTATGGTATAAAATAAACATTTAAAATTACGTTCCAAAAGATGTCAGATCTTATCTGGGATACGACCGATGTAGCCACCGAACCGTATAGTGATAACATTGCAGATAATGAGATAACCGTCAAATTTATATAATACCATCATGTACCGGATCACAAGGAGAATGTTGAACAAAATTGAAAATCTAAATTAACTGACTGATTATAAATGTTAAAACACAACAGCCTATTTACGACTAATTATTCAAACGTTCGATAATTTCTAGTAAATATGCTAGAGTAATGTTATGTTAAGAGTTATATAATATGTGATATGAGAATAGGTATATATGGTTTTACATAAAAATTATATTGTTTTTACTCGGTGCATGGTAGTACCTCAGCTGCCTGTATTATATGGTACGTGAATGGTATGAATCGATTTTTCGTATGTCGAGTAATGAGCAGCTGCGGTTTGGAAATGATTTTACACACAGGTATAGCACCATAACATAATAACTGTTCGTTTTGGAATTGATGCATTTTTCTAACGACTCGATCGTTCTGTTCGATCGAAATGTTAAGAAAAAAAACGTTAAATTAATTTTACTGTATTACGCGAATACTAACATATATATATATATATATATATATAGAATCGACGCAACATTATACAGATTTAATGTTGAAAATGCATTATTGTCTTGCATCCACTGCGTAGCTAGTCACTGGCGATGGCGAAGTGTATTAAATATTAATAACTTAGCTATATTATATATTACATGGTTCAGCCGATTCAATAACTTATTTTTTTTTTTTTAGTACAGGTAAAAAAGAATATTTACTTCGATTTTTTACTGTAAAATGTCGACTTTCAAATGTAATAAAATATACCTACTTTAAACACTGTAATATATGTCGTCGAACGATACATTGTTCGAGGCGTTCTAATTAACTTGCACCATATATATTGGTACATATACATAGTTCTATAGGTGACCGCATATCATATATAATTATAGCAGCTGCTAATTAATCGCAAACCAATATCAGAAATTTGTCAGAACTTATATGTGTACATCACGTAGCTAAATAAAGCTGTATTATTATACCCCATCATTGACGGACACCCTCTCGAAAACAGAGTCCTATGTAATATTATATAGATGCGTCACTGCAGAGTGGATTAGGAATCTGCAGGAACCCGATTATATATAGTGAATATATAATATGCACACCGGGCTTGAACTTGCTTTGCTCCGGTCAAAATCATGGGTGATGGTTGATGGTCACCATTTATTGAAATGAACAAAATGATAGGATAGTTAATAATAATAATTAATAATATCATGACAGATAAATGGACAAATTTTCCATGTATTTTTCGTTCTGTTCTCGTTGCGCTGCGTAAAGCCAATATAAATATACAATTATATTACGTAAATAAGTCTATAAAATATATTATATTATAAGAATCCGGTTTTTGATTACGAGTATAAAATATATTAATGTACCTATATAATCATATACTATCATATGTAGCAACTACATAATAGGTACGATAACTGGACCAAACCGATTTCGTTTCTGGTAAAAATATCAGATTCGGGTCGCAGTGGCGGGTGTGGGTGGAATATATTATATTATATGATGGGTTAACTAAAACCGTCGGACCGGGAATTTTCGCGCCAGACGGATAATACTGCGATGATGATGATGCGATGCGGACGACGACGGTTGCGGCTGCGTCGTGAGCGTTGGACGGGCGCGGTGCGCGGAGCAGTATTGACGCCGAGCGCTGCAACCGATCGTGCCGGAAGAATGGGCGGCCCCCCGTAATTGGTCCCCCGCCGCCGCGGCCATATTGAACCGCGCGACGTTTACCCCCTCCCGCCCCACAGACGCACACGGCCGCGCGCGTCTCACGCATCCGCCGACGCCCCTGATCCGCAAACCGAACACGATCGTGTGGCCAAAAACTGCGCGCCGGACCAGGGCACACGGCACGAGAATATTAAATGATACATAAGTGCGCGAGGAGAAGAATAAAATTCAAAACAATAATAATAATAAACAATTATACAAATAATCGTAGAACAGAAACGAAATATAAACTACAGTATGCGTGATATTATATGGTTGGAGTATACAGTTGTATAGGAACTATATACTATTATTATAAGATATATTGAATCATATATCGGACTCTGCACGACCACCAATATCTACTGACGGTCAGCTGCACGTATTATACGCGATATAGGTGTACACGCCGCGCGCCGCCGCCGCACTAATAATAGGTGTATACCATATTATGTTATTATTTTATCAGACGATTTTCATTGTTTTTTTTTTTTTTTTCGACTTACAATATTTATTATTATTATAATGCAAATCGTGTTTTATGAACTGGCCAAGTTCATACGTCAAATGCACCCAGACATATATATATCTGTATAAGAATATTGACGAATTTTCTTCTGGCGAACGATATATATATATACTTACCTACGTATTACGTACCTATAACACGCTGCAGTCGTCGTATGGATTCCAACAATGTCTGATAAAGTCTATAGTACCGCATGTAAATCACTCAATCACGTTGTATCACGTACATATGATATGCGTACTACATAATCACTTTCTATATCACCATATAATATATTCGTATATATTAATATGTTTACGCAGATGTTATATGCGAATTATGAATAGGTATAATATATAGGTACCTGCAGCACACCTATAAACGATTAGTAAACATATTGAACTGCGGTTCGGCTAATTATAATTTATGTAAATACATATATATATATATATATATATATAATATAATGTAGGAGATAGTAGGTATGTATACAACATATAAGGAAAAAGAGTTGTGTATAATATGTACTTGTGTCAACAATGAGTTTTATTTTTTTTTTTTTTGTATTCTCAATATATTATTGCTAAGTAATAATATTTGAGTGTATATTATGTACATAAAAAACATAAATATAGGGTATATAATATAATATAATATATGTATATTATACATATATATATTTATAATAGGATTGGCACTTGTATACAGTTTTACCCTATCTTAAAAATTAGTCTATTGTCATATATATACATATATATTAAATAACATATTATGCACACGCACACGTTCACGCTCACACATATTTTTATGTGTGTATTTATTTATATAGTTTACAAACGGCGTTATTTACAAAAATAAATAATTGATTTCGCGCAAAACTGTTTAAATATTTATATAGTCCACCGTACACAAAGAAGTAATATGCTTGTGTAACGTGTATACAGGAAAAAATAAAGAATAATGCGATTTCCGTCAAACAATACAATCCAACGAAAAAAAAAAGTCTTATCACAATTAACAACACATTATAATATAATAATAATATAATATAATTATAAAATATAACTAAACAGAAGTCGAAAAATATAAAAAGAACTCTTCGTGTGCTTGCGCGATGACGGTCTATCTAAATATTTATATATAATATATACTACTTCTATATTGCGCAGGGATAATATTGTCTTAATAATATATAATATAATATATGAGGAACTCGTTAAAACAATAATTCATCTGTGGGCGTATATGTATTGATGTGATGAGAAATGACGGGGGGGAGAGTGCGGTCGAGGACAAATATATTTTAAAGAAAAAAAAACAATATTATAAAAGACCTTTTCGTAACAAACGAAATGAAAATATTCAATAGGTACTTATATAATATTATGTGTGCTGTAGTACATGCGATATAACACGCATGCGTATAGGTATAACATGAAATCGCATTCGTTTTGGTGACTAGTTTCCATGTACAATAATAATAGTAATAATAATAATAATAATAATTATAAGAATAATATTTTATAATATTATATGTATAATGCGCGTAAAAAGTATATTATAATAATAATAATAATAATAATAATAATAATAATAATATATAGAACGAGATAGATACGCGGTGCGTATAGTCTTTGAGTACCGTTTTGCTGAACGCGAGGACGACCGTGTAAAGGTATATTTAAATATCCGCACTAGACACTCGTCGTGGACCCCGGGCCACCGCCACCCATCGATGGGGTGGGCGACGCGGGGGTGGCGGACCGTCGACCGCCGCTGGGCGACAGCGACGAACGCGACGGCGGTTGAAGTTGCTGTCCGCCGGCCGACTGGTGCGTGGGCGGCAGGCCCTGCTGTTGCTGCTGCTGCTGCTGCTGTTGCTGTTGCAGGCCCTGCGCGATGAGGTGGGCCATGGTGGGCCGGTGCGACAGTAGCGACTGCAGTTGGTGCGGGTGGCCGAACAGCTCGGACGGATGTTGGAAATAGTGCGGCAAGTGCGGGTTGCCGTAAAGCGGATGGTGCGGCCGAGCCGCGGCCACGGCTGCCATCTTCAGCTTCTCGATCTCGGCCTCTTGCAGCCGCTTGGCCTTAGCCCTCCGGTTCTGGAACCAAATTTTCACCTGCGCAGAACACGGGAAACAAATTATTAGAATATTATGACATGTACCTACATATTATGAATATATGTATATAGTTTAAAAGTGGCATCGTAGTTATTATTTTTTTATTTAGGAAATTCAACACATAATTTTGTATAAAAATTAGATATAGTATCTACTCCCATATTATATAAGCTTAAGCTGTTTAGTTACGCTCAACAATTTATCAATTTTATATTATTGTAAATCATATTGCATACCTATACTATATATTATAAAGTTGTTAAATTAGTCAAATGAGGTAGAAAAAATACAATATCGCAGTGTTTTCACACATTTTATCCAAAATCTATCAGCCATCTTGGTCGGTATGTCCCGAATGGGAAAAAGAATTGACAAGACCGCAGACGTTATTTTTTTCAAACAAGCCGATTTCAATGTTTATTCACATGTTATGTTTTATTTTTGCAATGTATTATGAACTCATTTTTTAAAATTTAATCAATTCATTGCACTCTGTAAAGAATTCATTCCAAAATCAATTTGTAAATTGTTTTTCTTTTAATTCGAAATTGTTGATAACAGACCGGAGCAATCATCACCTCAAATTGTCACAAAACTCGGCACGTGATCGTAAACTATAGTAATATATAGTATAATATTAAAATCTTAAGCGCTTATTGATTTGTCATTTATATAATATTGACCGTTGATTTATATTATTGGTTTAAGCATTCACTTAATAATATAATAGACCAGAAATGATAATAATAATATAATAATTATTATGTGACGAAAAATATGATTTTAGTATTTACCTGGGTCTCGGTAAGATGAAGTGAATTGGAAAACTCGGCCCGTTCCGCGATACTCAGGTACTGTTTCTCCCGGAACTTTTTCTCAAGATTCAACAGCTGTTGCGTGGTGAACGGCGTCCGAGGCTTTCTGTTGGGTTTGTGCTTGCGCAGGTTGCACTTGAGTTTCGGTGGTTCACCGTTATTGGAATCTGAGTTAAAAAAAAAAAAAAAAAACGAAAACAATTGTAAGTAACCAGTCATAAATGTATGTTAAATTATCGGACACGTATATGAAATCGTCATTGTTATATTAATTCGTTTTATAAATAATATAACATAATCTATCATATAACTAAGCACGCCTATAAACCAAAAAGATATCACATCTCTTATTCCTATACGCTGTACAAATAGCCCGCGGCGACGGCTACACGCAAATATACCTCATGATATCTATACATTAGAACACTATATGGGTAGGCTAGTGCTGTGGGTTAGCGCGTTCGCGTGTGCGCGCGTGTGACGTGTGTCTAAAAATACGCGGGGAATACGTTGTATATGCGTGTGTAACGTGCGCACGACGACGATTAACGACGATGAACGGGCGCGACAGTGTATGCGAATGTGTTTTAAAAATTTGTGGCAAATTTAAAAGCGCGTGAAAATCGAGGCCAAAAAATGTAAAACTCACAGACGGCGGCGGCAGCAGCAGCATTATCGACTATAATAATATATTATTCGCGTTTATAGGCCCAAAGTGTTATTTTTTTCCCGACTTGGCACGATCCGCGACTTTGAATATACATGTAATATGTCTGCGTGTGTGTGCAAGTTGCAGCGACGGGCCGGGTCGTACCGATTAACACATTTTACGTTCGTTTTAACGTGCATTTGTCTCGGTCGGTTGAGTGAGAGAGAATGAATGTGAGAGGGAGAGGAGAGCAATTAGACGCCGCTAAAAATAATAATAAAACGACGGCAAAGAAATGACGAGGAAACAGTGTATATAGAGGAAAGGAAAAAAATAAAATAAAATAGTCGCCCAATTAGAGAGAGATACGCCGGCGGAATGCGTTCACGGAATACCACCGTTGCAGACGTAGTGGCCGTCGTCGTCGTTGCTGCACAGGCGAGACGAGAGAGAAAAACATATCTCGCACAATATATATAATATACGACGGTGACTATACGACTTACGAGTGTAATGTGTATAATAATATGCTTGTATTGTACATATACTTCAATACTTGTATGCGTATACTTATACACGTATATACGTGCCGCAATACGCAAACAGTGAAACAATAGAATATATTATATTATTATATTATAATGCGTATTATTATTATTATTATCATCATAAGCAATATAAACGTATATGATAATATCGTTATTTTATTATTATTATTTTCATTGTCGTTATTTTGTACGGTAAATTATGATTTAGATCCCAATACACTTATTTAATATATAGGTACCTATATAAATAGTATGATATTATATATTGATAAATTAAATTATTATAATCTGTAGGCAATACCTAGTTTGATTTAAATCGATTTGTCTATACGCGCACATAAAACGACTTATATTATTAACAGTCACGAAACGTGATATACAAAAAATTTTGTTATAATTAATTAGACATTTGTTATTGAAATGCGAATAAAGGTTATACCGATAACTGATATGGACGACGGCATTCGAGTTTCGGTTTTTGCTTTCAATTTTGCTGATCATAATTCGCACATTATTGCATTATACCTATCTAGGTACTTATTATTATTCGTTGTTAACTAAAGTTAAAATATGTAAATCCTTTGGAGATGATATTGTGTATACAGACGAAATTGCAAATTAAAAACAAACCTAAATATCTTATGTACATAAAACAACATTAGCTTATACATTTTATTGTGTATTATATAACGTTTTGATTTATACAACAATAATTATGCGTATTGCATTTGCATAAGCACGCAACGATATTATTGTGGCATTATAATAATATGCAGATGTTTATTTTATAGAACAAAATATACATTAACGTTTACCAATAATATCGTTTTAATCGTTTAGAAATTTAGAATAATGACTCATTATTAATGATACCTAGTGTGTAGGTATATAATATTTTATATTTAAATATGATATGTTATATAATTTAACCTATTCATATGTTACAATTGTATATAATATTGTCTTGGCGCAGTTTATTTTCCAATGAAAAGCGGGAATATGACGTAGATAATTACTTAATAGGAGTGAATAGGAAGCATAGCATAGGTCAAGGTACGATAGTATATTATACATAATGCGTGATTTAAAAGTGGAAAAATGTGATAGAAAAGGTACATATAGAGATGAGGCATAGGCAGTGGAGGTATCTTGAAAATTATTATACAAGGAATTCTAGAAGACAGGAGAATCAGGGAAGAGATTTTTTGATGGAATCGAGAATGATCGGACTGTTCTAACCGTATATATGGAAAAAAATAACCATTTTCTTTGTTCAATGATTAGATTGAATGTTCAACAGTTAAACAATTCCAAATGATTAAAAATCTTAAATATGTGAACAATATCTACTGCAAAAACTGTGTAAACGAGATTTAGTGAAACAGTATAATAAACATATTATGATTTCTTCCTTATTCCCGTTCGATGAAGTGCAAACAACAATAACATTAAGAATACAATACAACAATATAACGTTCGAAAGTATGTGTTGAATCTTCAGTTTACTGATTTAGTATGTACAAAAAAATTATTGACTTTTTCACCGAAAGCGACAGTTGTTGTTGTTGTTGAGTATACCTTAGTTTGTTAGCAAAATATGATAATAAATACAAAATTATACAATCGAGAAATTAGCAATCGATGGTGTGTAAAAGTTGATGGGCAAAACTTTTTTGTACTTATTATGCATTTGTGTGCACACACAAAGGGTAGGAAATAAATAAAAAATAGTAATTGCAATATGATATGATATATAAATACGTATCGTTAACGAACCGATAGTTAATCAAATGAATCGGCGCAAATTATACGGACAATTATGAATATAAATCGATCAGTATTATATAGGTATATACATATGGGTAATTAATATAATTTTATAAACAATGACACAAAATTATACAAATCGATCACCGATATTCTAAAGAATAATAATGAATGCATATTACTATTATAAGTAGGTATTATATTGCTGCAGTATACCACGACGATACGAGCGAATTGTAAACGCGCGCGTATTATTAAAATTGTTTTTGTCAGCGACGAGATTCCGCGAACGACATTATAATAATATTAATGATGATTTTATGCGTTTTCAGTGGAAAGTCCAACGATTAACGATAATTAACGAGTCGCATTACAGGTATATATGTATTAAATGTGAGTGTGTAATTAATGGTATATACTTTATGGAACAATAATTATTATTAAACCACACGTCAATTACGAATAATTATCGTGACAATTAATAATAATTATATGATACCCATGATGTATTTATAGCTCGGCGAGGTGAACGCCAGCGAAACGCGCACAGATTTGTTGCACACATAATGCAATTGACAACAACAAAAGAACGTTACAACAATTCGGCACTTATCGTCATAGAAAATAAATTATTATTATTACGTTCTATTACTAAAGAAATAATTATAATAAAATATTCATTATAAAATAATAATAATAAACTGTTTCCAAATAACTTTTGCAATTATTTGCCTATCCATACATTATTATATAAGAATTTTAAACAAAATATGTAATTTTGATATGAATGTATTTACCTAGCTATATTTTAGTAAAGAATTGTTTAATGACACATCTATTAGAAAATTTCTAGAGCGCCAAAATATCTTGGGCCGGCCCTAGATATTGTGTTCAGTATTGAACAGTTCATCGAAGCGTTGTTCGGTGCACGAGTAAACTGTGTAGTAAAACGCGACCGGTGTATATAATATACGAATAGCTTTAAATGCATATGATAATATTAATAACAAAATATACGTTTGTCGAAAACGGCTCTTCCGTTTTCGACGCCGCTTTTCTGAAAATGTCTAATGCTCATCAGTACTCATAAGTGCATGCAGTATATTGTGATAGCAAAATATATAATTAGTTAATTATTATTATTCTTATATAAGTACACGACGGCGTGTAAAAATTTCATAACAATTGGATGCACCTACGTGCGACGTATACTTTATAATATGTTAAGAATTAAAAATATAAAAATACGAGAATATACGCACTGATATTGAAATGTGTTATATGAGCTAAAAAAGGTACCTATGTCTATATAATTTAATTTAGTTATTATTGCGATCACTGAAGATAGGTTTGGAACGAAGGTGCAAAGTCACGGAACATGGAAAATAATTTAGCGGTGGGCTGCAGTGTGATGGCTATAAAATGGCTAAAAAATAAACCACCCGGTTGTCGAGACGCGATGGCGTTATTTGGGGGGGGGGGAACTTACGTATAACAGGAGTAAAAGAAAACTTGAAAACTTACCGGGTGAACCGGAGTTGAGGCCGGACGAACCGAAGGCGGGAAACGCGCCCGCGTAGTGAGGGTGCCACGCTCCCGGGGCGGCTGGGTGTTGCATGCCCGCGGCCGAGTAGGCGGCCGCGGCAGCAGCGGCGAACGCGGTGAACGGTGTTGGCCGGACCGGTGCCACCGGATGGTGCTGATGGTGGTGGCCACCGGCCGCGGCACCGCCGGACATCATGAAAGCGGCGCGCGCGGCCATGGCGCCGGCGGGTTGTTGGAACTGATGGTGCTGGTGGTGCGACAGCGGCGGCGACGGGTGCAGCGGCGTGGGCGAGCGGCCGCGGTCCGGCGTGCTGGACGAGCACCGGCGTCCGTGCGGCCCGTCGGTCGTCTCCACGTCCACGCTGTTGCGGTCGTCGTCGTCGTCGTCCGGCGTGTCCATGTCGTCGTCGTACACGGATCCGGGGGTGGGCGACCGAATTGGCCTGGTGTCGGCCAGCAGCGCGGCCACGCTGAACTTGATGTGGCCGGACGGTCGGGCCGCGGCCATCACGGACGACGGGCTGCTGGCCGTCTCGTGCTCGTTGTTGTTATTGTTGTTAATGCTGTTGTTGTTGATGTGATGGTGGATGATGTGGTGCTGCAGGTGGTTGTTGTTGGGCATCACCATGTTGGTGGCGGCCGCGGTCGCGGTCAGCCGCAACGGTTTGCCGTTGGGCTCGTCGCCGCTGCAGTCCATCGGGCCGGCGGCCGTGCGTTGTTGCTGTTGCTGTTGCTGTTGCTGCTGGTGCTGGTGCTGCTGCTGTTGCTGTTGCTGCGCACCGTTGTTCGAGGACGGCGTCGGCGGCGGTGGCGGCAACAGATGGTTGAGCGCTAACACGGTCATATTGGTCGCTCCGGTCTGTTCTAGCATGTGTGTCCGCACGAACAGTTTGTAAGGCGCATTCAACACTCGCGGTTCACCAACGGTAGACCGCTGCAGCGATGAGTAACGGCGGAGCGCGAGTGATGCATAAATGTCGGCCAAAAGAGTATATTATATACTATAATATATATATATATATATATATATATATATATATATATAGTGTATAGTAATAAACGTGACGCGCGAATGAATTATAAATGAGTATTATATTATAATGCGTAAAAATAATATTATTGAATTGTTGGTGTAAAACGCGATTGACAAAAATGTCTTTTTATAGTGGTTTTTTTCTCCGCGGGTGGATGAAAACGCGAACGCGCACACGCGAAACGGAATCACACGCACCGGTGCGAAAATGGAACTGAAGAGCAATCGGAAGCGTTGAAAAAAAAAAAAATGTAAAAATCACGGCGATCTACGTAATAATGTTTACTATATTATAACGTTTGTAACTAATATGCGTGCGCACAGAAAAAAAATAAATAAAACTAACGTACAAAATATTATTATGCTTATAATGTATTATAATATCATAGTAATAAATGTTATGTTACGGTTTGTACTGTTCTCCCGAACGGACGGCGGAACGCAGACAGTAGCGATGTCGTCGGTCGACTGAACGTCTGATCAGTAAGCGCCGCGGCCTGTGGTGGCCTCGTGACGACGGCGGCGGCGGCGGCGGCAGTAGCGACCAGAGCGCGCCCGGTAGTGGTTGCCGGCGCCGCCCACAGAAAAGGTTACGCCCCTGCGGTGGTGGCCGTGCGGCCCCCGTGCAACTGCTGGCGCGGCGGCCGCGGGGATGGACGCAACCACGGTGTTTCGTCAATACTCAATACTTCGCGTCCCGTGCGTGCGCGCGCGTCCGTACACACTTGCGAGGCGATTCTTTCTTTTTTTTTTTTATTCGCTTTCCGTTATTGTCGTCTCGCTCGCACGCGCACTCGATCGCCGCCGACGCCCCCTCGAACGACGTGTTCCTCTCCTCTCACCGTTGTCCACCACCCCTACTGCTGACGGGTGCGTGCGTGTGTGTTATATGTTTATCATCGCGTTTATAATATGTATACAGGTATTATAATATAGCGTTTTTGTGTGTACACTATGTATATTTCATATGACGACGGAGTTGAGCAACAAATTTAGACATGTAAATCTTAACAGACATGTGTACCATATAGAATAACATGAAATAAAATAAAATTTAAAATAAAAATAAAAAATAAAAATAAGCTCAGTGCGACAAATGGTGACTGTTATAGCTGGGACATATTTGAAAAAATGTATAGATTATAAATCAATGTCGTTCGGGTACACCAGGCAAACGATAATGGTAATATCGATAACCGAGTATACGAACCGGGTGTACGAAAAATAATAATAACTTATTATTGTTATAAATATACCGTGAATATAATCACATAGGATGAACGGCCGCAGTTTAAAACAAAATCTTGTGGTCGCCCAAAAGGCCGCGAACGAAAGAAAGAAAGAAAAAAAACGCCGTTGTGCCTAGAACTTGCCGTGCAGTTGTGTTGTATACAATTTTATAATGTAATATATTATGTTACCATTATATAACTTGCAAGTAATCATTTATTATAGACTATAAATATATTTGTATATAGTGCGTATATACGAGTACCTTTATATTTTTTATTTTAAAATAATGTATAAAAAGCGACCGAGCGTTATATTGGAGCTTGGAGCCTATTTAGACGAGTGATTTGCCGAACCAATTATTGCACTATACATATAGGTGCCATAAGTAGTCCACAAAACCACACATTAAAATTTTGTATCCGAGGTACCTACCTATATACTCCCTCGATTTTCGGTTTTTCTGCGATCACCGTCCGTCGTCAATCGCTGCGCGCAGTGCATGTGCCGAGTATATATATATATATATATATATATTTCGTTCAGAGAGGAAGAGAATCGATTAGTTTTTAATTAAGCTAATTGCGTATATTTCGATATTGTTATTCCCGAAACGCAAATTAATATAATCCAGCGAAACGATAAAGCAAAGTCAATATATTAGCATATTTGTTACTTATATATATAATACACGATAACTTTATATCGTTATTATAATAATAAATTATAACAATAATTAGATATGATATTGAAATGAATCCAAATTAATTAAACGTTTAGGCGATTTTAATGATGAAATGAATTAAAAATAATAATAACGTAGTCATTATAAAGATAAATGAAAAATAGAGTAATAAGCATTCGTGATTGGTAGAGGTGATAACTGATTTACATAATACCTGTACATAATTACAGAACGCAGTACATTTACGCAGAGATTTCCACAAAAAAACATAATTTAGGTACAAATTTAGTTCCAGTTACTTGTTTCTAGAAACGCTTACACACGTACCTATATATATTTTTTAGGCACGTTTTATTGAGAAATAATTATCCCACGCGCTGTGATATATTAAATCGAAGAGCCTTGTTAAAATAGGAACCTATTTCAAGAATTTTAACGTTACACAAGAGTAATATTAACGACTTTTGACTGAACTTTTGACCCGGAATTATCATTTTTCATATTAATTTTAAATGTAATCTTTGTATATATTACATATATCATATTATAGTATTATACGTTTAAATAATTGATTTTTGTTATATTAATATTATTATCTCATTTAATATTATATTATGCGTGCGTGCATGTGTGTGTGTATATATGTTTTTTTATATGATTGGTTCTTAATCTTTGTACTTTTTATTTGCTTTTAGTGTATAATGATTAATTATTTTATACCAGAACCAATTTCGTGTGTATAACTACTGTATAACGCACGTACGAATAACAACAAAATACTGTTGAACACTGTTTTCAAACGGTGCACACGAATATAAACTAAAACGAAAACTTTTAGTTATTATATATCATTATTCCGATCTATGTACACTTTTAGACCATTGCAATTCGATTACAGTTTTATGGTATAGACTATTATATAGAATATAATACATGTAATATGTATACTTAACTCGACGATTACCGTTTGAGTTGAAAATATACCGGTGCGAATCCTTTAGTATTATGATAAACTGATAAGTGATAACCGATATACGAATTTAAACGAAAGTAGAGTTTATTTCGGACGATTTACCTGTTCGTTGTCTAAAAATGTGTGATTATTATTATCATTTTTTTTTTATATCTAGCCATAGATAACATTGAACAATATAGGTAATAACTAATAATAATTATTGAAAAATTTTGTTCCGTACTCCCGTCGTCGTATGATATATTATAATATTATAATTGTACGTCAACTGCGCGCTAATAATAATACGCACCGATAAACTGTTGTATAATTAAACGTTCTCAGGGAAAACTAAAATCCAAATAGACCGTAATAAAAGTGTTATTACTTGATTGGTCTTGATAGGGTGGGGTTCGACGACGCCAGTCAACATTTTCAAAGGTAGATACAATTGTCTTTTATATATAAATCCATCAAAATTATTATAATACTAGGTATATGCAGCATAACTTACATAATAATAAGATTTATTTAGATAATATATGAATCGCTAGGTACAGAAAAAACTTGTGTCACATATTTTACAAGAGGAACTGAATAGGCAATAATATTATCAATTTAATAACAATGAATAAGTACATGATATTATGCATACAGGGACATGCCCTATGTTATATAAATACCAATAGATCACGGACTATTAATAATTATTTAAAATTTAAAATATATAACGGAAAAGAGAATTTTTTCCCAAACGTATAATGTTTTTTGTTTTTCCTAAAAATGCTTAAGACTCCGAAATGTGTCTTTTCTGTATTATTTAGCTACCTATTAATATAAGTATTATACAGGCCTACAGCATAAATCGGGATAATTTTATATAAACAAGGCCAACACCCATATTACGATATTATTACAACATTCTTCAACTAAATCAAAGATTTATAGAATTATTTACTGAATCAGTTTGGAAAAGAATTTTGGTTTCGAAAAGTATAATATAGATACCAACCGTACAGGTTCGAGGTATGATATTTTTCTAGTGTAAACTAAATATCATAATTATTCAAAGATAATCATCATATTAATCGATTTTACAGTTATTGTAGTTATGTGTACATAACGATTTCGAAAAAAAACTTACGTCATATGACTAATATAGTAATTTGGTATATAGTATATAGTATTTAACATAAACTAATTTTATTTTAAATACATTACGACGCATGGAGAAAAAAATCATTTTCGAACTAACTATCGTTCCTATTTCGAAATGAATTATTTGTTCCAATAACATTAACAACAACCAATATAATGTAATAAGTATGAGATTCCTTATATAATTATTTATAATTTCACAAAATTAATGAAAGAGGTCACCCATAGGTCAGTAATTGAATAGAATTATTAGACAGCCGTACATATTTTTTCCTAACCCATAAAAATAATCCACTGTTGTACATGTGTAGATTGTAGATAATAACTATGTGATAATTGTATGAAAATAATATGATATCATTTGCAACACGCGCGCTATTTGCAAACGGCTTGGCAGCAGGTAACAAGAAAAAAAAATGAAATAATTAAACTATTCCGTGATGTTATCGCGTTTACACGTATAAAATCCTAATTATATACATCGAAAGTATATATACACATATATTGTAGTCAGGTAATACAATATAGATATGTAAATCTACATTACATTACATATTATAATATATATATATATTTGTGCCATGTGCATATGTATATAAATTTATTGTATGTATTTTCGTTCTTATACATACGTGTGGGTACGACCCATTAGTACGTGTAGTAAACATTTTCTAAATTATTATGTAACTATAAGCGAGACTCGTTCCGTCGTAAATTAAAAAAATATTAAACAAATAATTTACTTTTTATCATTATTATTATTATTATTATTTTGCGTCCAGCCGTTTACCTCGCGTCACGGCTGCAGCAACAGCCTATTGTTTTAACGTCAGCCATAGGTATATCTACGTACACTTGTCTTGTACCGTAGTATAGTTGTGCGTGCGTGTCTATGTGTGCACCGTACGCCGTATAAGTGTATTGCGATCGAAACGATAATGTTCTCGTGTCGCGCACTAATTGTTTAAATTAAAACCATACATAATGCTATATAATATATGTGCGTGGTGTAAGCGTATATACGTGTACGGGAATTCTTTACTCATATAATATACGCGTGGTGATTAGGAATACGAATGTAAATATAAGTGTTTTTTTATGCGTTTCCATCACTAACCTGTGTACGTGTACGTGTGTGTGTGTATGTGTGTGTGTATTTTGTTGATCTAAGTTTCTTCAAGCTACCGTCATGGACTCGAGCACTACAACAAAAGATATTTGGCTACGGATTACTTTTTGCACATTACAATAATATTTATTATAACATATCATTAAAAGGACTATTATCTTACACATTACGACTGTATATCAGTTATTAAATATTTTACGTTCTCATCGCCCAAGTTATAAGTGTAATTTTCACACACACACTTGCACATCAAAATGTCAATAATCCTACATGTATGTGACGATTGGCTGACCGTAAAATTAGTGCGAAATTTCAAAAAAATAATATAATATTATACATGCATAAAATGTTTTAGATTTTATACGACGTTTAATTCATATATGCCACCCAGACATGTGATTTGAATACGTAATACTTTATACAGCAAATATGTAAATTATTACGGAATAGGTTTATTATATAGTTATTGAAAGTGTTCAAGTTTATTTTCATAAATTACGATTTGAAAATCTAGGCGCAGGATTGCATTATGTAATATATGTTTAGACATTTTCTAGAAAAATAATGATAATTACCTGTATCAACGTCGCTCTGTGCGTTAGAATATTATACATACGTATACGCTCAATCAGCGTGTATTTACAATCAACAATATTATAATGTGATAAAATATCCATATGAATTTGAACACACGTTCAGGTTTATCCAGCCAATAAATTTGATCATAAAATTGACTATATTTAAATGTAAATCAGTTTTGATTTTTCGACTGGTCTTCGATTTAAATATAGGCAAATGCTTTTCTGATGGATATAAGTTTATTATATACATTATGTTTATAAACGTTTAATATCCATCTGAAATATAATTAATTAATAATGAAAATCAATAATTATCAAAACAACTGTTATGTGTTCTCTTATTATCGCGTACGTCTAAACATAATGACGATAAATATAGAGATAATAATAATATAATACAAATCATAATATACCTACCCGAGAAGCACGTAGTCAAAAATGTTATAAAAATATTATGACGATGTGCATTGTTGTATACTATATTTAGCATCACCCGTAATTAAATTATTTTTGCATTTTAAATACCCGTTATTTAATAATAATATTACTCTTTATTGTTATACTGCCACTAAAAGATAATCAATATTGCTCCATAATATTGATCTCTTTATATTTTTATATTATATTAAATATTAATTTGCATCTGTCACAGTGAAAATCGTTTACTTGTTATTTTTTATTTTTATTTTAAAACTTTAGTTAATACGTATTAATAGTACAATTAATTAATACTTAAATGGAAATATTTATAGCTTATTATTATTATTTTTATTATTATAGTAAGACTTTTTGACGTATTGTTGATTGAAAATAAATAATTGTACATCAATAGTCTATTTTATATTACCACTAATCATGTAATATATGTATATAATATGTGTAATGTATCATAACGAAATTAACGAGTTTACGACCGCGTTGGCTAATATTTTATGGGTATTATTATAATCAATAAGTATACGGTCGTTACATAATTCGTGATTAACTAATAAGAGCAATTATATTGTATAATATAATACTTTTGAACTTAATTGGTTCGGAAAATTAATTTTACATTTAGTCGAAACACATACACATGCATATAAATCATATTATATTTCGTATAATTAACGCTATTGTCAATGTTGCATAGAGCAAATGCGATTTGAAGTAAATAGCATATTATTATAGTAGGTATATTATATTAACATATTATTATGATTTACTAGTAATTACGATGACGTCGACGTGCGAACACAATACAAAAGCACGACACAGCGCAGTTATGAATTTATAATAATAATATAGTTATATAATTGTATAATATAAAACACACAAACACACACACACACACACACACACACACACACACACACACACACACACACACACACACACACACACATGCACACGCGGTTTTATCTCGTTCACATTCAATTGAGTCAAAGTCAAAATGCGAAAGACGTCGTGTTTTGACAAAACTTAGACAATTAGCTACGGGTAAGTCAGATCTGCATATTATACTGCTCGCCGCATTGCACATACGTGATGACGATGGCGTATATAATATCCACATACATAGGTATGTATATATATTATATATGATATAAAATAATAAACTACATAATATAGTGAGCGCGGAAAATCTGCGTGTAAACTTGTTGGTATGTTATACGAATATATAGTATAAATAAGTATACTATACACTATGTATAATAGTGTCGTTTATGCCAGCACAAAAAATGCACAAAAATTAACAATACTATATTATACCTAATAGCCAATGAAGCAAATATGAACCGAGTAAAAACGTTTTGTACGTTTATATAAGACGGCGATTACAGTGGGAATGCGGTTGGTGTCTTGGGTCGCTCGGTACGTATACATGTGTACTGCAATCCGAGAGACGCACTAATTTTATGTTTGTTTTTTATTTGTCTTTACTTATATTGCGATTGTATTTTATTCTATGCGATTTGTTTATATATATATATATATTTGTTTTGTAGAGCGTTACTCTTGAAAGAGCGGTATACGACAATAGATGATACATTATAATATTTTTATACATATACCAAATATATATATATATATGTGTGTACAGCGACTTCATATCCGTGTGTATCACTTATACGATGTATACGTATTATTATGTTTACAGGGTCATTTTTAAACATGTATGTATAGTTTTACAATAAATATTATTACCTATTCGCATATGCGCTGTACGCATAATACAATATACGTATATTTATACCTTCCACAATGTGTGTGTGTGTGTGTGTGTGTGTGTATGTGTACACGTGATATACGCGTATATTATATTCGATGCGACGGCATACGTGTATTGAACGAATCTTCACGATTAAATTTCAATTAGAAAGTTATACATGCACCAGCCCTCCATTGTATTCTAATCGTTTCGTATAATGTACACGGTATTCGAATAATAATAATAATAATTGCGTGCGTATGCCGTATACGTATTATACCTATATTATATGCGATGCGAAAACTTTGCACCGATAAACTCGCGGAACATTATATTATAACGCGTACGAATAGAGCGACTCCATATTATAATAATACATATTATGCATACGTACACAAATGTAGCGCACACGTAAATAGTAATAATATTATTAAAACATTTATAACATATATAGTTATCTATATTTATACCGCACTCGGTCACTATATATTAAATGAATGTATATAATACGTACAATATGCACAGCATCATGCATTCCATAATACGTTCGATATAATTATTATTTATTACCTATGTGTTATAATGTGTGAGTATTATAATATAATATCGTAAGCTTTCCCTCGCCCCCTCCCCTTCCCCTCTCATTCGTTATCGTTATTATTGACCCGTCTACCCACGGAAATAGCGTAAGACCATAATGTAACAATATGCTCACACGGTCCATATTTCAATATACGCACACAACGAACCAGAAAGCCGGTGACGTCCGAAACGGAAGTAGTGTTATTGTAATGTGATGCGCGCAGTGAAGTCACGATAACTTCCAGAAAACATGAATTAAATTGCATAGATTCTTCAGGTACACAATAATGAATGCACTCGTCTGGAACTCTAGATTATTTTGGTACACCTAATATGCATACAGAAATTTTACTTCTTCTCGTCAGATTAGAGTTATCGCTCCGTCTGAGCGTGGTAAATACGCCAAAATGCGACCAAAAAGAAATCTGACGAAGAAATATAAACATTATCAACATTGGGCTATCGTATATTTTTTTTAAGTTTCAGTCGATCGGTTACTGTTTACAACGTAATGATATAACATGCAGTGGCGTACTGACGAATGGGAGGGAATTTAACCCACTCCCTAAAAAAAATCTGTGTAATTAGGCGAATTTTTTTTTTTAAATTTCTATGCTTTCGGTATGCGGAAAGTAGGCAACCTGCACTTTAAAATCGATTTGGCTCCTGAAGAGTTAGGTTACAAATTCTGAATTTGTAGTTACAAACGGTTACAAATTAGTTAAAAGAAACTAAAATTGGTCCGGAGTTGAAATGTTGAATCACGGGTGCCAGGACAACTCATTTGTAGAAAGTATTACTTTAAAACTATAAATGAAATTTTTTTTTTAAATTTGTCTCTACATTAACTTTAGTTTTACAAGAGAAAGTGTCGTTCAAACTTTATAGTCAATCTTATAAGTCTTGGTAGAGATAGTTATTTTATAGTCGACCAGGGATATGATGGAACTGCATCTATGAGTGGTCGTTTTAACAGAGTACAAGCAAATGCAAAAAATAATAACATTCATTGTGGACAAGATAGTGTTGGATAACTTAGATTATGGTGAAGCACATGTAAACCAAAATAATGAAAATTTGAAAAAAGTTTATTAAGCTCTACACGTACCTATGCGATGAAAAAAATACTTCCTATACTATACGAAAACTTCTTATTCTTGTTACTTTACCAGGAACACCGGTCACCCCAAAAGGACTTTTTAACTCTATGAATCTCAAAATCTATTTATGAATTACAACAGGAGAATTTCAATTAAATAGATTAACAGTTCATCGAGATATTGAAATCCTAGCAGACGCTTGTACTTGACATATTATCAAAATCATCAAGAAGAAAAAATATTAAGTTGTAAACTATACTGTATTAGGTATGACTTTTAAAATTCATCTTGTGTTTATAATTTTCATGTTCGAAGAATTGTATAAAATATATTTTAATTATACTTATTGTAACCCCATAAGTGAATTTACACGTACACCACTGCAATATGAAGTATTAATATTTATTACACATAATTCGATTAAATCGATCGCATGAAAATACTCGCAATGCGAATAGAAATAGTAGGTACGATCAACATTTATTTTATAATATAATTGAAGCATCATATTTCAATAAAATAATGACTTAATTAGAGTTGTATCGTAGTTATTTAAGACACAGCGAGCACTTATTTACTTATGATCGTCTTGAGCGGTGCATATAATGTTCTTACATTTTGACCGTACGTGTACGCAGCAGCATATTATATTATTACACTAAACCGACGTATTCGTACAACATGTACCTATACTACTAATATATACACCTATACAAATATTATCGCTTATATAATGGACACCTTCCGTTTCGTGCGTCACACTGTACAGTGTTCACAGAATGAGGTTCATTTTTTTCTTATTTTCAATACGTATATGCATTTTATTACACGTAGCGTTTTATGAAGTCAAGTATATATTACATATTATATACCTATAATACTGCAATATTTTATGTTTTTATATAGGCACTCGGCAATGAAATGTCGGCAACGCACAATCAAATAGACGGACTACAATGTGCGCGCTATGTACAATATGTATATAATACATTTTATATTATATTATGTATATTTTATAACATATATCGTGTCGGCATGAGTGGCTTAAAAGAAGGAAAAGGAGATGAAAAAAAAGGCTAATTCCCAACCAGGTGCGGCACGAGGTGTTCAAGCGCCATGTTTATACAAGTACCATACCTTTTGTCACGCGAACATGTATACATATGTGCATTGTCATTCGTGTGCAGGTATCGGGTCTTTGAACGTATATTATAAATACATATGATACATATGTGTACCTGTATAAAATGGTGTTTTACGTAGATCGTTTCACGTGGCCACTGGTTTATTTTAACTATGTATATATATATATATATATATAAATTCTGGCTTAAACCATTGAAGCCAAATACTCAAGTCACAGACGCAGCAGAAACTGCTATCGTATTTTGATACATATGCAAAATACGAAAAAATGAATAATGCCGTACAAATTACAACGAGAAAAATTATCTCAAAAAGCAAAAGCTTATCGGTCGCAAGATGATCAAGATTAAGAAACGCATAATACTCATATACTCTTATACATACAGGTATATGTACTAAATCTATGTGTAAATGTTGTGTATTATAACTTATAAGTTTTCGATTTAAAGTGAATGTCAATAGAGCGAATTGATTGACTAATAATAAAAACGAAACTTAGTTTCTACAGAACGTTGTAAGATTATACTATTCTTAACGTTTTTGTAAAATATCGAGAATATATGAATATATGAACGATTGCGCGTATACAGGTGATTCATATAGATCTACTAATCGAGCAGACATATCCTGCATATCGTTTGAGCAAGCATATTCAATATTTTTTTTTTTTTTTGTGTGTGTTTTGGAATCCAACAAGGGAAATGTGTATTTCAAATTAAAAAAAAAAAAATCAATAAACTATAAAACCCCAGAACCAAACAGATGCATTAAGATGCATTAAAGTAAAACAGGATATCCGTTTTTAAAATATAATCATAACGGAGGAGATAGAAATCGTGCGAGATGGAACACCCTGTGGCCTGCTTCAGAATACACTACTATGCGCCATAGAATAGGTACTGTAGAGATAAATATTATAATACATATATGATACAATGTATACGTTTACACACGTTTTTATTTTCCCTGCGTGCGCGCAGCAGCGACTCTTATCATCGCTCACGAATAACATTAGGCCGTCTCGTTACGTATTCATTTATTTTATTGTCGTCGTCGTCGCCATAATCGTATATACCGTCGTCGTCGTCGTCGTTGAACACCGTTCGATCGTCTCATTAAATTGACGTCTCTGTTTGTATCGTGATGCGTGCGTATATTCCGCGATCGCTCCCTTACCGCACATATTATTACATTTTAAATATATATATAAATAAATACATGGGTATTTGTGCGTATACGTTAGACACTGCGGCCGATCGCATTGCGCAGATATTTTCTTTTTCGTCCGTGTGCCCTTAAAAAGACATCGCCCCGTAATTGGGTTCACCTGGTCGTGCGCAAGTGCATTTATACACGCTTGTATATATATACGATATGATTCAAATGTGCACATCGCTATATGTATATACATTTATACTGTACATTATATATATATATATATATATATATATATATATATATGTATATCTCTGTAAGTATATACGCGTATTACAGATGCGAAGTATATGTAGTAGAGCATTATTGTACTTTTTGCAGTAGGGGAGAAAATTTTACTAGTAATTAATCGTCCTGAATCACGGTCGAGAATGCTAATCCCACCGTTTGGCGCTTATAAGCAATTAAAATTATGACGTTTGGTACACATTGCGTATACATTGTAAACATATAATAATATACAAAATCGAACGGAAATCGCTAACCATCAGTCAAAGAATATTCGTTAATTGCGATGTATGTTACATATTATAACATTTTGATTAACCTACGTATTTAGGTATACGTATAATACGTTGAGATTATATTATTTTCACGACCACCGCGGTAAACTCATACATTTACCGGTGCGCATAAATCAATGCATCCCGCGCGCGCGCGTGTGTGTATATGTGTGCGTGCATGTTACAAATATACATTCTCCGTATATTATCATATTGTTTTAATATATGCTGTTACATACAGAATAATTGAAACCCGTTAATCTACTGCTGCAGCACCAATATATATACACGTTTATTTATTATAAATTAATAATCAATACGTCAATAATTCATTTTTTCAACCTGAATCGCGCGACACAAGAGCCTTAAGAAATTGGAACTATTCTATAATTGTTAAATCCCATATACCCACTGCTCTATAAATTATGTGTTGTATATAATACAACTATTACCAAAAGCCAAATTTACATGGCAATAGAGACAGTAGAGTGACAAAAGATAAATGGGTAGCTATATGAATAATAATATAATATATTATAGGTATGCGCTAAACGGCTATTATTCGAAGATCTCCACAAAGTCGACTAAATATAATTTACTGAGAAATAACTCACAATAATGATGTGTATATTATATAGGTTTTTTTGCAGTTTTCATTCATATGGATAATTTAAAAGCGTTTGTATTTGGTCGGTTTACAAAAATGACAAGTATAAATTCATTGTCTGAAGACGGTATACTTAACCCGCATATTTGGGATCCATATACCTGAAAAAGAAAACTACTGATTTTTATTCATTTTCTGTTCTCCTTGAAATCCAATTCGTTCCGTTCAGTCCGTGAAGAAAAAAAAAAATATTACGAAAAAAAACCCGGAAGTATACCTATGACCTTCCGGCTTCCAGCAAGGATTCTTCAATTTGTCTTTTATATAAAAAAAAAATAATAATAATAACGAATTTATCTGTGTATAACGATAATAGATCTATAACAATATGAGAAAAAATCATTATTTAGTCGTCGTTTATCAATGAATAGGTTTTTTTCAACATTATTGAATTCGTATTTACATATATCTATACATGGTCCACCGTATATAACGATGATGGGCGCACGCACAGAGAAATATATATATATATATATATATATACATATATAGCATATTATATAATGTACAATACGTGTGTGTATGCCATTAAGTACATTACACCCTCAGGGACGTTTATCGGAAATTATTGTATGTAATATAAACTGTGGGCTCGCGCGTACACAATCAGATTTAACGATCGGTCCATTAGGTCTGTCCCACAGAAGATACGATATTAATAACTACCAATTTAACAGAGAAACACTGTTGAAAAATCGGAGACGTATCATTAGGCCCACCCGTGGACTTTGGTGCGAATCTGCGAAAAACAGATACGAATCGCAGCACCGCACACTGGATCATTGTCGTTAAAGTAGTTTTGGATAATACTGTTGTATTAACCCGCAGTGAAAAACGTTGTAGATTTGTGTAGAATTTTATTTTTGCTCTGCAATGGATAAGTGTATAAATATGAAGTAAATCTATGTGCACATTGATTTACATACCACAGGTATGTTGTACGTAATAACGTACACAAATAGAACATGCGTAATACGTAAGGCGCTAATTCTGTACACAGTTTTTAAAACATACAGAATATACTAATATTTATCCTAATACACTTAATGTAATGCCTAATATAAATTGAGATATTATATGTATGCTAAATTCGATGATATGTATGCACAAATCTGTCCCCATTGAAATCAAACAGTATTATAATATTTATAGAGATTTACATTTTGGAATGAAAAAAAAAAAAACAAAACAGTTTTCAATATAAAAGGGGTATGGCACATGGATCGTTGAAACGTGCTACAGAAAGTGCACTTGATGTATGTTGTACATGCATACAAAAATAAAAAGAAAGAGATAAATATTTGTTTCATCCAGTATGTTTTACTTTTATTAATAAATAATTATATAAAATCGAACTTGTATCTTGTACGGGCTTGAGCTGTTGTACAGAAAGATAAGGAAAACTGTGCATGTGAAATCTGCCTTGTGATGATAAAATAATAAATGCGTTATAAATGCATTTTTTTTTTTTTTTTTCTATCAAATGCGAAACTCATCATGTGCGTTTATAATATTATTCTTTGTACATGCGTCGTCGCTGTGTATTATTTCTATAACCGAGTAAAATGTGTGGGTGTGCAAATAGATGAGCTGCTCGCCGCCGGACCGTTTTGGTCATTAGATCGGAACAAACGAAACGGGTAGCCGGATACCATGTGCGGTCACACCGCAGTCTATAGTATATTGCGTTATTATAATATTATGCGTTTGCAACAGAATACAACATATCAAAATGTATAATAAACCAAATACATGTCATGTGCATACTTCATGAACATATACACAGCCACTGCAGTAGGATATACTAAATAATATTAAACAGTTAATGAATAAATACTAAATAGATAATTATTACAACCATTATTATGTTATAATTACGGCCAAGTCCTGCGAATCGTTGCGTAATTTTTACCTTCATCAACTCTCATCGTCTGTACGCATTATTATTAAAAGCATACATATATACATGCAACGTATAGATGTAATTCCGCACGAAGCTCTCTTCGGAAATGAGAATTAAAAATAGCCGGATAAATGGTTGAATAACGGTGTGACGAGGGGAGAGGTCACCATACTCGCTGTACAACACTAGATGTACCTAAAATGTGTATTTTAAATGATAATAACGATAATAATATACATATATATGTGTGTGTATAGAATGGGGGAAATATTCAAATATTGTATTAAACGTGGGATATTTTTAAGTGTCGTATGTAATATAGAATCAGTAGTTTTAGGTGTGTATTGAAGGAAATAGGTATTTTTAATAGAAAAATAAAGCTACTTGATTGATAGTTGCGGGATTTATGGTTTCTGCACGTTTCCGAACCTTCGGTTGTAGAAGTTATATAAAATAACTAATCAAAATAATCTGTGAATCTATAATAATAACTATAATAAATGATGATAAGAAATTTGTATTCCCTTCTTGTGTACAAGATATTATATTGACATTCTAATATTCGTTTAATATTCTAATAAATATTCAGTATACCTATTGAAGCTTTTATAAATTTTATCGATTTCAGTTCTGATTAAATATGGTCATACACTGATTGTATAGTCATACCTACACGGGGCATAAGTCCGCACAAAAAATAGTAAAACTCATTACAGTTCCTGATGGTTATGAACATTCTTCGATTTCAACAGTTTTGTTCGTTTTTATGTGTATACTAATTAAATTTAAAGTACGCCTCGCCATTAAGCTATATTATATTATGGTATAATATAATATTGACTAATCGGATCGTAAGTAAAACGATTAAGTATCGGTAACCTAACATGTACATAGCGCCGATGGCTTGCAATTAAAATGGAAAGTTCTTTATGATGCACCATTACACGTTATACATAAACATATTTGAAGCATCGTTTAGTATAATATATTGTACTCAAATATCTATGTGGTTTCGAATGAAACAAATACGATTTTTATGCTTGCAAAAAAAAATCACGTTAACCGTGTAAATAAAGGTTAATAATATATAGACTCGGTTAGAGTTACGAGAAACGTAAAACTAAAACAGTCTATTTAAGTTCAGCACATAAGCACGCGTGTTGTACGTACCTAAAGACACCTGTTTGTAATATTTTTTTCTTTTTAAAATGATTTACATCCATATAATAAATACGTCGTCGTCAAAATTAGAAGAAAAAACCTCAAAGCAAAACGTTTGCATTATAAATTTTAGCTACTTTATTTTCGTTTTGATATACTTGCATGCGCGAAGCTTATGGAAGTAGGCCAGCGAGATTCATGACGTTATATTCGTAGTAGTAGTGTTTATCACAAAGAAAATTCTTGTCACTGTGCACAGATATTATAAGATATTATATCAAAGGTGACGCAGTGAAATCAGACAAGAATTTGTATAATTTTTTTTATTACGTTCAAGACTGGATAAACAACAGATGAAACAACAATATGATAATATATTATTTTTTAATACGAATGAAATACAAATAGGGATATATAGGTTTAGTACTATAATATATTGACATATAATGCTGTTCTGATTTAAAAAAAAAATTTTTTATACTTCACGCACGTATAGTGGTTATCCGTGGTGTTGATATTCATAATATAGTATATAAAATATAAAGTGATAAAATCAGTTGGTTAGGTAGAAATACTCGGTCTGATATATAATTAACAGATTATTGTAGATATAAAATAAGCGTTCTTATAAGCAATTAATTTCGCGAGCGATTTAAAAATTAAATATTATAACGCGAGATCACAAAAAACATAATTTTTCAATCATTCTGTACTTTATACAACGTTTAAAACATATTTTATATACATTTTTATGATGCCCAAGGTGCAGTAATCATGTTTTTCTATCGAGTATATTTTACGGCATATATACACGTAGTCCGTCCACATTATAATATGTATAAACTATATGTATAGGTATATTTGATAATACTAAATATTGGAATAAGTATGTTAAGTGTAAATTTATTTAAAAATTAACTTTTGTTCCGTGAGAAACCCAACACTATAGCGTGGATACACTAGTAATAATATAATATACTGTGGCGTATCGTAAAAAAAACCGTTTCCAAATTACCCAACGATTATCGTTTTAATGCTATTGGAGCACTTTAGCGTCGAGATTACGGTCTGAAACTTAACTATAATATAATATAAATATTGAAGAAAAACAAATTTTATTTTATATGTATTTAGTTTGAATTTTATTAAATGCCAATAAAAAATACGACCAGGCGGGTAGGTCACATTATAGTATCTGACAATATCATGACATCTTATAATAGATAGACGAATACAAAATATAATATACACGAGTCACGTCAAGTATTTTTATTTAAATAAATATATATATATACTATAATATAGTATGTATACGTTATATTGATTTGATGCGCGCGAACGTGATTTTAAAAAAGCAATTTGGACGGCAAACAAATTAGCCTGAAGCGTGAGGACAAAAAAAAAATCGGATTTCGTCGAATTCTCAACCAAAATCCGAAATAAAAATACGAGGTATTCAAATTAGTACATATAAAATAATAGAATATAATCATGCATGTTATACCATGCGTGTAAATACCTAAACTGGTCGTCGTGCGATTGACATTTGCATCGTTGTCGTGATCGGATTTAATATTATCGTCGCCTATACAACATGTATCCATATTGACTAGAGACGATTCTTTTTCTAAATTATTCGGTATTTTGTAGTGAATCGCTTGATACAATCCAATAAGGCTGTGAAAAGGTAAGTACGCAACAGAGGCTGTTTAACTAACACATGTATGTATTATATAATTTATATAATTATTATTATTATTTTTTTTTTTTTTGTTCGTGAGTAGCTCTCGTATAGTATATTAATTTGTGCACAATTACAATTATTATAATAATTATGATTGTATACGACGGGCGCAGGACGCGACTACAACAATGGAAAAAAATACTGCACGCGAAAAGCGTTTATATGTATTTATATGTATATTACAATTAGAATAGTACCATAAACATTAAAATAATATATATATATATATAAATTATAATTATTATTACGGGAAATCGATTAATTTAATTATTCTTTCCGTCGATTGTCGTTTGATAAACGTAATTAAGCGCGCCCGACAGAAAATCAACGTGATGGGCAAATAAATTAATCGAATCTGTTCATAAATCGGCCATAATAACCGCGTCTGCTAGTAAAATATAATTATATATAATAATATGCATAATCATGAACATACGACAATACGTCGTCTCTGTAGCACACTCTACATAATAGTGCTATATTATCTCTATATGCCTACCTATAGTGTACATTACTATACTAATATTATTATTAAACCTGTTCGAAAGTGTTAGGTATATCTAATTATACAACACAGTTTTAGTAACTGTGATTTCAGTGTTTTATAAAAACGATATTTTACCTATACTGGCTACTATATAATACAGCGTATCCACGATAACGATAAATCAACAAACTGTAATTTGCGATTAGTGGTCTATACAATCGTTGTTAAATTTGAAATCATTTTGAATCTACTCGTCAAATTGTTATAACGTTCTATAAATATATATTAATATTTATTTCGTGTATTCAATATCAATTGTGAGATTTGATAATCATACATATTGTACAGTATATATTAAAATCGTTTATAAGTTTAATTTGTTGTCAATACATACATTATAATATTTAAAATGGAACCTACAACCACTGGCGGATGTAAATCGATCGGTCACCAGTTGGTTAGAGAGGTAATTTACACGACGAGGAAATGCTCGTTGTGTAAAACTCGTTGTTTGTTCCGCACGAGAAAAATGGTCAAATGTGTTGGTAAGTTTAAATAATGCATACACGACTAGATGTTGTAGTATTTTCTCGACGTTCTCGTGGACCCTTCTTCCCTTGGCTCCACGGGGAAATACTGTTATTTCCGACGAAACCTTAAAACGGCAAATATATGTTGAACTGCAGCGTGCAAGTGCATAATGCACAAACGGTGTTTGATCGCGGTGGCCGGCGATCTGCAATTGATCGCACCATCCAGTGAAATCGCGGTACCGGTTACCGTGGGCGACAACTTGGTGGCAGGAGTACCGGAAGATGAGGACGCCAAGGACACGCACGAAGCGCAGGATGCCGGTGACCGTGGACCAAATTGGGATGACGAGGAGGCGGTGCAGAATGCTGCTGTACTCGTGGAGGCAAAGTATACCAGCGACGGTCAAGAGCCCGAGGGGGCAAAGGATGACGGCAACGGTCAAGAGCCCGAGGGGGAAAAGGATGACGGCGACGACCAAAGGCCCGAAGAGACAAAGGATAACGGCGACGACCAAGGATCAGAGGAAACAAAGGATGACGACGACGACGACGACGACGGTCAAGGATCCGAGGAGGAATGGGGTGATGACGATGACGACCAAGGATCCGAGGAGGAGTGGGATGACGACGATACCGTGTGGCTGTCAACCAAGCTGACGTGGGTGGGCAATAAGGATGGCTGCACGGTGGTGGTAATGGCCAAGGTCGAGCTGAAGCTGAGGGAAAAGCGTCACGTGACGTCGGTCACGTGGGTAGTAGAACAGCGGTTGTGGGACCAGTTGATTGGGCAGATGGATGGGGACCCGCGGGGCTACAAGCATCTTTGGGACGCTGCGTGCACGGTCGCGGCCCAAGCGGCGAGTGGTGACAAGCGCAACACGCCATTGCCGCAGGACACGCTTCCGGTTTTGCGCGGGTACAAGGCCAAAACCGCCGGTACGCGTGCAACAGCGGTGGCGGCGGCCGAAGATCACCACTTCCGGTCGCACGGCTCAGTGCTGCAGATGATGGCCACCGTCATCGCTCCCGGCCACCAGCCGCTGTGGCTCGTCGACAACGTAGTCGGCCCGTCCCAGCCGAACTTCCACCGTGCGTCCGACATCTTTCATTGTCCACGGTTCGCGAGCAAGTTCGTCGTGCCGGCCGTTCAGATCCGATCGCGTCTCGGCATACTAGGTACTGTAAACATTCGTGAGCTTTTTCTAACAAAACGTGTTTTATTAAGAATTCAAAACTTTATACATTTGAGAATGAACATTAAAAGTTGAATACATACCTATCTATATAATATATGTTTGAATATAATATTTTATAACTACACAAAGCCTTTGTTGCAAATTTTGATTAACTTAAACATTGTATAAAGTGTATAAGTACTACATTATACTTAGCTACTACCTATATTATAATTATTATATTGATTTCAAATAAACCGCTTTGTCTTATATACTATAATTTACAATAATGCGCAGATATCTTATTTTTGATAGGCGTGGGAAAACTATAGATTTATTTCTTTACACTACCAACGTGTGGTTGTACTACGAGCACCAAAATGTTATATTATCAATTTCCCAACAATTTACAGTATTTGACATTTTTTTTCAGTGTTACGTTTACAATAAAGTATTACAAGTAATAATAATAAATAATAATATTAATAATAAGAGACGTAAACAAAGTAGGTATTAAAACTATTGAGCAGAAAATGAGCTTAAAAGTTATAACAAAATATGTACAAATGTTATGTAAAAATTCCACAGCTTAATTTTCACATCAGGTACCTACTATATAGTATCAGCTGTATCCTTGTTTATGGTGAATATGAAAAAATTAAAATAAAAACAAATAAGTATGTGTCGTTTACTAATAACCTCTAGGTAAGAAATCTAAACTAGTATGTATATTTACAATCTCTTATAATTGTTATTGAATCTCCTAGCTATTAAAAATCTATTATAATAATATTTTCTATGATTTCAGATTGTTTGAAGTCGGTTTGGGATGCAAACATGTGTTCAAAGGCACAAGGTTGCACGTGCTCCGTTTGTAGTTCAGAGCAAACTGACTAAATCTGGTAAATTATTTACATTAATGTTTAATCAAAGATCAAATCTTCGTCTTTTTACTGAAAACTTATATGTCCGTTAATTTTTTTTCAGATCCCACGACACTGTCCGAATTATGAAAAAATAAAAATCGGGATCAGCAAAAAAAAAAAAGCCAGACATATATGAATTTGCAGTTCAATTTTTCCTTTCATACCCTTATTATAATTATATTAAGATGTTATAATGTTTAACACTCGTACGTTGTTAATGTGAATTGTCTAAATAGGTAATATGGCAATTCACCAAATTTTTACCACCCCACTTTTATTTGGCTGATTTTCCCATTCAAGGATTCCCTTCTACCTCTAACCTTGGGTAGAACTCCGGTAGTAGTGCGAATTTTTATGCCAATTTGCGAAATTTGCATTGACTACCTCCTTTTAAGTCCATAAATTCCGATTATTGAGTTAAAACGTTTCTCCAGAAACATTTCCCCTCTCTACCACTTAAAAACTCGGTAGTAATGCAAATTTGTTATGCAAATTCGAGAAATGTGTACTATACCCAGCTTTTAACTACAAATGGTGATTTTTAATGTTTCCCTAGCATCACTTTTCCTCTGGCCAAAACCCAAGTAATGTGCAAGTATTTTGCCAAATTTAAAATTTTACACTAATATTTTTTCAAGTTAAAATGGTGAATGGGAATTACATACATATACAACGTACGGGTTAAATGCGTATTTATATTTTATGATCAAATAACATTTTACAAGTGTGGCATAATTACAATAACCATTATAATATAATATATTTGTATTTTGTTGTGAAAAAACAATAAATCAACAAAAATATTTCTATTATATTCTTTGTTTCTGTGAAAATGTTATTCGATTTTAACCGTCGTAATTTAAGCATTTATATATTCATTCGAGTGACTTGTGAAGGTCTAGTCCTTCGATCAGTTTTGAGAAAGCTACGTTTTAAAAGTATTCAAGTATTCAAGTACTTGCGCTTTGAAAAGTACTCAAACACGTATTCGAATAGCTGGTAAAGAAAACTATTCATGCGTGAGGTACAGATCATTAAAAAAAGTATTTATAGATACTATAAGATACTTAAAAACTATCATAACGTTTTTTTTCCTCCAAAACCATTCATAAACTGTATACTTTTTACTATATTATAATATTATATCGTATTATATACGTCTACAATATGAACAAAATACAAAATGGTAATAAAATACGGTAAATTGTCATTAATTATTGTCAAATCCCCTTGAAAATAAACTATTTTATACTATTACTAGACTTATTTGTCTAGTTGGGGATGTGCCCCAAACCCGCCCCTCGCTCTGTTATTAACTTATTAATAATGTTATTAATTGGCGATAGTGCGAGGTCCGTTGTCACTAATAAAAATATTTTACTCTTATATTGTTATTATCGTTATTATTAATATTTATTTATTTTGTTATTATTGTAAATAGGCGTACATACAAATCTTGTGGATATATGTGTATACGTGCACTGTTTGTCGTGCGGGGGGAGGGGAACCTTAATTGGCAATTACGTGTATGTGTGTGTGTATATATATATATACGCATAGCTATTTTTTTTACTTCTATTTATTTTTTTTTTCTTCTCAATATTATACTATATATGAGTGTGTTTTACAAGACTGGGGTGGAGATATTTTACGGTACACAATATTATGCGCATATTATCACGTTTGTATATTATGTATAACAATTATATGCGCCTACGTGGCGTGCACGCTATATAGTCGTTTGTTTTTCACAGACTTATTGCAATAATATTAGGTTATTTTTTTATTTTTTCTCCACTCGTTTTTGGCCGCCACACGTTTATTATTTTAATGTACGTCTTTCCGTGTATGCATGCGTGCGTGTGTTTGCAACTACCAAAGAATGCGTTTCGTCGCGTGTCACCGGCCAATAAACGATGTCACGGGTTAATGTCATCGCGTGAGTTTGCCCGTGAGTCTGGCGACGATAATACGACGACGACGACGACGTACGAAAATAAGCGTGCGCCAATACACTCGGTTATAATTCAGCATTAATATTATTATAATATCGTTTCACGTTGGTGACAAAACATTTCAAACATATTACGCGCGTCTATATCGCCGTGCCTTTCCGGCAAACGAACGACGACAACAACAAATCCGCTAGTTATAATTAACCAATATTATTTATTCATTATTTCCGAACACACCGTGTTCTACTCCGTATATCGTATACACAATAGCATATACACCTCGTACACAATGCGCACTTGAACAAATGCATACGTTACGCGTGTATCAACAATTATTTTCGAATTGCAGACGACGAATAATTTTCACTCGTGTCCCGTTGTCACAGCTGCACGTGCATTGGTGCACTTTTCAGTTTGTCGCAAACACGATGTATCATATACATAATATTATGTACTATGACAACGCCCGTTATGTATAACAGTAATAATAATAATAATAATAATAATAATAATAATAAATCTGTCACGTATACACCCCCTACAGTATTACGTATATACATAGCCTAAACAATGCTACATGCAAAAACCTACTTAAAAAAACGGTACGACTATCGGACTGTTAACTATTGGTCGCGTTTAGTCCGTATATTTGCGTACACACCGCACATTCCGCGGTAAATTAATGAATTATTATTGTTATACGTGTAAACGTTCGAAACAGCAGTATGATATCTACAGCCACTACTATGTCTAGACAACATCAGCTACACGTCCTTCGACGGTATATCGTTAATTAGTTACACATAATATCATTAGTACATAATATATTGCAAGTATGTGCACCGCGTAAAATACGTATAAGTATACCTTCAACCCAGCTGATTTTGTGAATATCAGAACACGGCGAGTACATAATATAAACGCGTACAGCGTTTTTATACTCGGATATGTAAATTACGTTCGTGTTATAGTACATACTATGACGTATAAATTATGACGCACAATAACAATCTTCATATATTTTGCAATAATAATAAAAAAAAAATAATAATTAAATATTTAACAAAAGTTAATATTTTATATACATGGTTTATTATTTTTGCTGGGTTACTTAATAAAAATTAGAATTTAAAATAATATTTATAGACTTAGAATACATAGCAATTGACATATTTTCATGGGACGCCCAGTAAACATGTATAATAAAGTATTACATTCGATAAAATTTCAAAATATAAAACATTAAAAATTTGTTCAGTTAAAAGTGAAAAGATAGCTTTTCTACAGACAAATGGACTAGAATAAAAAACAGGAAAAAAAATATTGAGAACGAGAATTTTATTATGGGATGTGCAGGGACCATGATTCACGAATTAGGGTTTAAATCGTCTTAAAACGGAATTGAAATTCGTAACGACCATGACGCCCAGCAGACGGAATCGAGAAGTGTGTGTGAGTGTGTGCTCCATGTGTGAGAGATTTCTTCGTCGTTTCTCGTCAAAACACCGATCGGCTTACACAAACGTTGCGCACCCATCACGCAAACTCACATTCGCACACACGCACCATGTCACTTTATCATTTTTAACGAGCCTTTTAAAATCAAATACACACACACACACACACACACACACACACACATATTATAAGATATACTAAGATATACATGTATACATACACACGTCTAAATAACTGCATACCATGAAATACGTATAATGCCCCGGAATTCTGTAGCGCTGCAGCACCAACTCCGACATCAAATCATTGTACTGCCACCATGCGTAGGTACATTAGAATCAATTTTGTTTTTTTAATATATATTTATTCATCACTCCATTTCACGATTTGTTTTTCAGCAATATTAACTATGTCTGTATTCGATTACCATTCGCTTCACAAGCGGATCGAGTAAACCGAGGGCACGCTTTAAAAGTGTATTTACAATCTGTTAAATTATTATGTACTATAAGTAAATTTGGCAACTTAATTAAGATAACAATGATATAATGGAAGGCCCACCATTGTGGATATCATAAGATGACTAGTGATAACTAGAGATAGGATTTATATTCCCTTAAAATCCTCAAAATATGATGTGTTTTTGTAGTTTAAAATAGGTAAAAATATTATTTTTTTTAAAAAATACCAGACATAATGTTTTATATCCTTAAAAATGCCAAATATATTCTTTTAGTTTTCTGTAAAAAATAATCGTTAAAATTGTTCAGTTTGAGTTACAAGTTTGTTTTAGTTTACAATAATTTGTTTTTAACATTGTTATCAGCATTATGAGAATTTGTTCAATATTTTTCAAATGTTTGTATTCAGTGTTCTTTTGTTGAAGTTATAGTATCATTGTCTTAACTACACGTCCTTTTTATTCTGGTACCTACTCAAATTGTGTAAAATACTTTTCGACAAGATATATCATACCAATTCAGGGCGTAAATTTGATTTTTCCATACTTTTGATAGTAGTTACAATTTTAGGAAAATTAGTTTTAATAAACAAAAATCTTCAAAAACAAAAATATCCATACAAACATTGTTTTTTTATTTTCAAATATTCTATTATAACTAAAATATATGTTCCATGAGTCGTAGAGATATCTTACTCGCATTTAATCGCATACACACTAGAAACAAATCCGACGTCTAAACTGGACATATTAATATTTATTAATATATTATAAATTTAATCGTGTCGCAAACGGAATAACTAGACTATTGATAATACGTCATCCATAAGATTTATTTAATGCACTCCTCGGTGGATAATGTTCTATATATGTAACATGTATATACGTAGGTACAACAGTAGTCATCAGTCCATACACAATAATATGATGTTGTGATGCACACTATTGTAGACTTGCAAAGATCACACGGCTAAATTTCAATTTTCTACTATTATGTTGTATTGCTGAAATGGTCATGGCAGTGTGGCGAACGCGGGCGCACTTTCCGCAGCACCGTAAACATAAAGATACATAGATACATACACGCTAGTCATTGACAGCGCGGTGACAATCAAATGTCAACATGATTAGTGTCAATCTCAAACCGGGTACTATTCTGTAAACGTTAATAACGTTTAATAAGCGTATACATATATACAACGACTTTGCTAAACAACAATATTACCATACCCGATGCCGACAGTATGAGTGTCTGACAATACGCCGCCGCAGTCTTGACTGCATATACGGTGTGAGTGCATTGTGAAACTTTCCGACGCGTTCGGATAGTGCACGAAACGCGCGATTCGCGCGGTACAAATTCGTATTGCGGACAATGATTACGGGTACCATAACGGATTGAAATTGTAATACAAATTTCCGTTGGCTGTTTGGTCATCGTTTATGGCCTTGGCCACGGATGACGTTAATATTATGGTACATGGTGTGATTGTGGTAGGTGTGCAAACGTAAAGGTACTACCTGTATTAACACGGTGTTCAGTGTAGACCGTACAACGAATTTTTGCTCAACATACGCTACTGAACTATATACAATCATTGAAAATATACAACTTTTCACCGTCTGTTTCAAATGTGTTATTTATAAAAGTAGATAGTACATAGTGCATCATACAGTACTATCATACAGTTGGAAATACCCCGGTCGTAAAATTTGTTATCAATATGTTCCAACGTTTTACCACTACGGTCCACGAGTATTGTACAATGAAAAGCGTTCGACCGTTCAACAAATAGGTACCTATCATTGTACCTATTAAAACCATACTCACCAAATTATTTCCTATTTAATCTAAAATAAAGAATTTTCAAGTAAAAAAAGTCGTTTCTATGTAATTAATAAATGTAAATTTTGTGATAAAGCACAAGAGCCGTAATATAGTTGAACAATAAAATTAAGTTGTATAACAGTGGAACAACTGTCAATCGAACACAAATAACATTGCAACATTTCCAAATCGACGGATGATTTGCAAAAAAAAAATCTTTTTCAATGGGTTTTGAGATTCGTTATAATATTTCACTTTTTAGACTAAACTTTTTCTATAGAATTCGTACCAACTCGTATAGTAGGATATAAATAACGTGTTGTTCATGTAAAAAATATATCTCTAAAAAACGCTTTTTCGTGACTAAAATGGTTTTATGCCAAAATAAACACTTAAGTCATTTAACCATTTAGGTATACGTTTGTTGATATATTAAAAGTTAAAACTTACAAAAGTATGAAAAAACAAATATTTAAATTACACATCATTTATTTTATATACATATTACATTACACATAATACACAATATACTACATACGGTACTCGGGCAAAATGGCTGCGCGTAAACGGTTATTGTGTATATACTTTTATTTTTCCAAAGACTCGACGTCGGTCTGTTTACAAGGGGGATGGAGGAAGCTCGTCGGAGCGAGAAAAAACCCATTGTTGATGATAACGCGAAATTGAAATTTACGACCGAATAAATATATAGGACCGGGCTATGATATTTACACGCTTGCGCCGTATGTATGTGTTAAACTCGCGGGTATATAAAGGGTACAATATACATCATCATTATTATTGTTGTGCTTATATATCATTATGACGTATGATATACATGATTATATAGGTACTTACTCTGCTTATTATATTTATTTACGCTATAATTTAATTTCTATTTATTTAAAAACTGCGTTGATGCGACGATGTATTTCGATTATTTACGACACTCATTTTAACAATCATCTCTGTGTATAATAGTTCGCAAACATTGTATAATGTACCATGCGCACGTATAGTGCAAATACAGAATAAGAATGTGTGTGTGTGTGTGTGTGTGTGTGTGTGTACTGAATATACTTACAAACCAAAACGGGAAAACATATGCATGCGCCCTACTGTAAACCATTTGGTTATATTATAGTATAATATTATAGTAGTTACGCACACACGTCCCACCCTTGTTTTACGGACGCATCCGAGATTGTACATGTTTTGATAAAAGACGATGTATATTATTTCATTATAGTATGTATTATATATATATATATATATATTTATACATACTCAGAGGTAAACTGATAAATTATGGACCTGGGTGCAAAATGTACTAAGAACTGTTTGTATTTTTTTTTTAATGCAATTTGTGTAATTTTATTCAATAAGTTGTACATATCCTAATCTGTGGCCCTAGAGTAGAAATTAGGGCTTAAGGTGCGACGCGACTTTTCCATTTCTCCCTTGGATATATTGGTTTATTTTTTTCTCGGTAGGTATATCGTGTCTTTATTTGCAATACAATATCAATAATGCACACACCTAGTGATATATTTAATACAGTTTTATCATTATTTATATTATATTATTATTATATATTATTTTCAGTCATTTCCCACGTGATGTACATAATATATCCGTCCTCACGAGTCTAAATCTCAAAGCATGTAAGGTGCTCAATATATGATTAGAAAAATTATGACTTGTTGCTGCTGTAACGTATATTTTGAGAACGAAAAATATAATAAAAATTGCGTAGGCGATGGTGTACGGTAACCTAACCTAATCGACTCACTGACGTCAAAACCGATGTCTGTCAACAATTACGCGGTCGTGTACTCGTGTGTATATACACCCACATCAGCGTTTCCATCCGCTTTTTGACGATGGTGATTTTCTACGTGCGGTTATACGTACGCTCTTCGCCGTGCACAACAGCTTATTATGTGTCCCTTCGCTAATGAGTTAATTTTTGACAGATTTTCAGTGCGCCATCTCCATTAATAACAGTTGCTATTACTGCCGTTGATGTTTGGCGTCAGAGTCGATTACGGTTCTAATTTAAAACAGAAAAAAAAAAACAGAATAATATTATCAGCTGCTGCAGATGTATAATGGTAACACGCATATTGTTGCTGCAGGGATGTTTTAACCTATACATGGTAATATGATTGAAATTTACATTGGAAAATGAGTAGTGATATTTCACTCACTATTTTTTTTAAAAAATTCATTTAATTTCACTAAACCAAATAATCAAATTCAAGCGTGCAACTAAATCACACTACCTTACCAATCTTGCACATGCACGTTCGTTATTATTAATCGATACAGTTATTTCTTTTTAAAACGTATTTGGTACACTGTTTTCTGCAGTTGTCACAACTTGTTACTTATAATAGTATAATATAATATATATACTACACCGGGTAGCTTATGCGGCGATTGTTGTACATTGTGCGCATTTTCTATATCAAAACGCAATGTGTATGTACATATATTCGACACGGGGATGATTGGAAAATACTTGACCCGTGTCGCATGATGATATCTGTACACGCATGTACATCTGTATTACATGGATATATAATATAATATATGTATACACATAATGCATTTATACACGTCCGCCGTCGTCCGGGTCCGAGCGTTACAATGCGTTCAATAATGAGCTGCAGATACATATAACACTATAATATTATTGTTCATATCATTATAATAATACACCACACGGTTTGAGTGACAGACGCACGAAACGACGACGGGAAGCCGAACAATCAAACGTCAAATTGCTCATGCTCATCCGCATGTGAGTGGGTGCAGGCTCCTGCAGTCGGGTATAATATTATTTTTAGTGTTATCTTCGCAGTAATGCCGTTTTCGACCGCGGTGTGTGCTACCCATACGGTTATCCTCTCCTCGCTCAAACTTTGTATTATAATACGTATTTCACGTCCGATTTGGCGACCACAAAAATATGTCAACCCCTTTAATTCGCAGTCACCGAAACGTGCATATAATAATTTATATATATATATATATATGTACTTGCACGACGGTACACGAATGCACAAGCGCGTGCGCACAATATATAATATGTTAAATATCATCGCCGCCGCGTGTTAATCGGCTTAAAAACCATCCGCACCCCCTCATCGTCACTATCCTCCTCTCGGCGACCCCCGCTATATCAGCATCGTTTCATGTAAAACATTTTTCATTGTACCCCGAAGCCGCGTGTGCAACCGTTGTTTCCGAACGAGTTCACCCGAACGCGATATCGATGGGTGCGCGTTTAAGTGCACGCACACACAAAAGACAACACAATATTATCTTGTCACTCGCGGTGTATGGAGCGCCCTACGCACGCGGCCGACTGTAGCGGTATAGTCTGAAACAACGATTTTTGCAATGGACTTTTTGACGTTTGTCCGGCGCGGAGGGGTGCAGCAACGGGGACGAAAAAAAGGGGGTGGGCTCTATACGTATACCGTACAATATGTGTACATGTATATATAATAAATAATACAATAACATGAAACACGTACACATCAACGTGCTATACAGTAAAAGTGTAAATACGCGCGTGTGTGTGTGTTCATAATACAGTAATATACTATAATAATATCTGATTTTAGATTACGCGCGCACAGTGAAAAATGTCATTTGCGAGTGTGTTATGTGCGCGCGTATGGCGTGATTGCAATTGGAGGGGAACAAATATTAGTATTATTATATATGTATACAAACTGCTCCACCGCCGTCGACGCGTCCCATTCAATTAACTCAGTCCCGAGGCGTCTCTTATCGCGTACCCGGCTGACGGCCTCGGTAAAATAAACGCGAATTAAAAGTAACCAAGTACAACGGTGGAAAAAAAAAAATAATAAAATAGCACACGCTAGGGGTAAATATCGGTGATGGCAGCAGGACCAGGGCAGCGGGTGGTGTGCAATAATATTATGTACAGTGTGCGAGCGCGAATGGTCGTTTACAAATTTTAGTCTCTGAAGCAGTGCGGAGCGAGGGAGCGATAATATTGCTTTTGTACCGAAGTATCTGAAGATTATTTTTATTGATTGAATAACCTCATGATGTGTAGATTAATATTAAATTCTTATCGAATTATTCAATGTTTTATGAGAAGAATTGATCCCGACTTCATATAGTAAAGTAAACTTACGATGTACGACCGTATTTGATGCAAAACGTATTGGTGTAAAGTATAAACGAAAAAGACTACCGAAAATGATACTCATTTGTAAATTTTCCCACACCAAATGGCCAACCTAGTGGCAATTGCTAAAATTGATAAATAATTAAACTTGCGTACAACGCTTTGGCCATATACCGTGCATTTTCTTTACTCAATAGAATAATGTGCAGGTTTAAGGGTTTAATTCTCGTTTGAAAATGAGATCGGAAGAATTTTATGACATCACCTTCGTATGGGTATATAACTTGACCGTTATATCGTGGTAGTACACTGCACACGACGACGAAGACCTCCTTCAGCCGATGACGAATCCGATATACGGTCGGTCCGACGACAACTAATGAAGAAATCACATACGACACACTCATACACACGCACGCGCGAGTGTGCATACACACACTTACGTACACTTTCTATCGTACGTAAACGTATTCGCGCAGTTGAATCTATGAACTTATACGTATACGTATTTATTATATACATATAAATATAATGGTTGACATATATAGATGCGAACTCCGTGAGAGACGCACGTGAGTCGTTATTTCTGTGCACCGGATTTGTATGTATACATATATATATATATTTATACATGTATGTGTGTTCTTTTGAATTATTCAAATCGAAAATGTCCACGCCCGTCTACCGCACACCAACATGACCTGTACACAAATACATTTATGCACACACGTACGCACGGCACACCGGTATATCGTGTAGGTAATCAATTATTATTTTACCCGCCGTACGTACGTATATAACAGCGCTGCAGCAGACGTGAAACGGCAGCCAGCGAAAACCCACAAAACTAATGATCGTCGTCGCACCGTCACCACCACGGGTCCGGTTATAATAATACTCAATATAATACCTATATATTGTACGATAATATAATATATACGGTAGGTATATTATACGCCTTTAAAGGTATAGGTACCTACATAAGCTCCGAGAAGGTTTAATTAAACGACACCAGCCGCGGCTAATTGATTGCCGATCGGTCGATAGAACGAGTCATCGTGACAATAATAATAATAATAATAATAATAATAATAGTAATAATTATTATTATTTTCGTTAAGGCCGTGATGGACCGAAATCTCGGTAGGTAAACCTCCCCGCGTGGGCAGCAACAGTAACCGCAGCGTTCAATCGGCTGTACGATTTTTTACAATTAAAAACCAGTGAGATATTGGCATCGCGATCGCAAACATCTTGATAATATAATAATTGTACTTAGAGCTTGGTGGACACAGAGTAGTGGTAGACAATGATTGTTTACGCGAATAACTGATTTGTAATCCACTGATAATAATTATAGTAAATTATATTATATTATATTATATTATAAATGAACATATTTTATTTCGTAGTTTTAATAAAATATATACTTATACATTTACATTCAATTTTTTCCAATCAGGTAACGTGACGCATCGTTAGTAGTATTATGGTTATAATTTATTGAATATTTTAATTTGTTTTATAAAAATATGTACATTAATACACACCTTATTTCTTACTACTTTCTAATTTTTTTTTACAATCAATAAGTAGATACGTTCTCTTTTTTACTTTAATGTTTTAAAAATATGTTGATACATAATAGTATATTACATGTACGATGTACTATGGTGATATGCATGGAAATCCTATCTTGAAGCTGATATGAAGTATATATAAATTTGGATAGGCATAACGATTTATTCACAGATGGATTATTATTTTTATTTTTATTTTTGAAATCGTTGGAAGACTTTGATGTCATTTATAATTGTATCTTCGATTTATTGTTGGACTGCGAACGATCAGGCGGGTACAGCTCGAATCGTGCCGTGGTATACAAATAAAACAATTGACGGCTCTGAGCGTATATTAAATTATTATGCGACATAATGTAATGGAGTGCAGTATAGAATTGAAATCGGAGAAAAACATATTATTAAAGCGCTACCATTGCCGGCACGCGATAACGACGGGTGTAAAATATAGTCTCAATTACGCCACGGGAAATAAATAAATATATCGTACATAGTGTATAGGTACTGCATACAAATATCGGTGAATATTTCATTCGAATAAAATCTTTAAACGAATCACCGCCACTGTGCAGCTAAATATATTATGTGTTTATAATTATTTTTATTTTTATCGATCAAAAATAAGTACCCACATAATTTGAAAAATAATATAATATAGGTACATGGTTTAATTTTTAATTTATATCTCTTTAAAGAAAATCTTGTGATTGAGATTATAATAGATGTACATAATAGTATTCTATATAAAAGCGCAATGTAACTGCTGTGTATAGTATATTAGTATATTATGTAAAACTATTTAATAGTAAAAGAGTAGTGCGGAATCGCATTGGACCAACAAGAATTTTTCTCTATAGTTTATCAATATTTGTAATCATGCCTTCACCGGGCTAGTTTGGTGCACAATAAACAAAATAATTTGCAACTCGACCAAATCAGTTATTATACTCGCACTGGTATAATTGATATATGTTCACACTTTTGGTAATATCGAATCAGTTTTCGCGTCGGCCTGCAGATAAATGTATTATTCTATATATTATATTATACATGTATTGTGATCGAAACACATGGATATATTTAAATATTCGACCGGTAACCCCTTATTTGTTTCAACTGTATTCTTCGAGAACGAGTATAGAATATAAATACACTTAGAGTTATATACTGTGCATGATTGGTCACTTCTGTATTATTAATGAAAAATTATGTTTTCGGTAACGCAATACGGCTCATTGCTCAATGTATCAACATTCAACTCACTAGCACACGCACACAAACGTACTCGTTATTTGATGTGTATGCTCGTGAAGAGTGTTAGCTTTAAATAACTATCGTCAAGATGCAAATGAGGTCGAAAACCTCAGCTCAGAGCTCAAGTATAAAAAAAAAAAGTACCTCGTGATACAACGCGTTTATCTGATTTATGCGAACTATCGTATTCGTATGTACTATGTATGTACGTCGTACGTGTGTATATCTCGTATATATATTTATTGTATGTATTATTAAAAAACATATTATATGTGTAATATAAGTATGATCCGCGGAGATTGTTGTATTTATCGTCGTCGTAAAACCCAGACGACTCATTATTATACGCACAAGCGCATGTACCGTAAAAGTGTCTATTTTTGAATTAAATTGCGATGTTCACGAATACAACATGACCCGTTTGGGAAATGCAGTATAAACTATAAAGTTAATTTTTTACTGTGTAACGATAATAGTAACTGTAAGACTCGGTGAACATCCCAACACATTATTGCTGTTGGGTATAACATCACCATCGAAAGCCAAGGAATCATGCGTATTTATTGGGATCTCAAATCAGCATTGATATTAAGTTCTGTTTGAAAGGAATAACATGACAAAAGTAGTTGCATTCAACTTCTCTAGAAACTATAGAAATTCCAGAAAATAAATTGTACAATTTTTTTATAGACATTTAGCAATTATTTTCTATTTATTTATTTTTTATCAATAAAATTTGCACGAATAACATATAACGATTTGTAAAATATTACGATAATAAGAAAAAATTGTACATAAGAATACTTTCAAACTAATTTTGAACAAAATAATATATATTACATTATCTCAATCTCTTTTGGATTAATTGAGTTCCATCACACATGGTTTTCCAAATGGTGGTAATCATTTCCAGATAATTACAAATTACAACACACGGTAACTACTCGTATGTTACATCTATAGTTAACACTGAAGTAAACCAATCATTTTATAACTAGTATTTATTTTTTCTATTAGAATAATTGAACAATATTGTTTAGTGAAACTTATTTTTTAGTATAGATGGACAGTCTAATACTCTATTATAATAAAATACTATAATTAAGAGAGCGATCATGACCACATTCGTTTCCTAGGTAAGACCTACTCTCTTTCAACCACCAAAACACTACCTAAACTGTACTCAATAATTTGAACCGACCAAATAACATAACCATTACCACCCATAACTTCCATCCACTAGTAGAGGCCCATATCTGGTATAGTTAACGGCATACCACCCCCTACAAAGCAAAGCAAAGCAAGAGAGCTTTATTAAATGGATGGCATGAACGAGATACTATTTGTGTGCTCATAAATTACATAATGATCCTGTTCAGAATGTTCTCAGAAGATATCGACAACCGGACGACATGTACACTATAATGCACGTACATTTATAACTTAAAAACTACAATTTATTTATTGAGTACTTAAAATCTATGCATCCATTGTATAAATAATAAGTAAATCAGTTGTTTGTATTAATTCGGCGAAAAGGTTTAAGAGGAAACCACAACTTAGTCACTTATTTATGAATAATAATATGTATAATATTTTCTTACGGTTAAAGCTACTAGGTAAATTGGTCCTGCACCAGGTTCACTTATAACCTCTGTTCGAATTGTCCAGAAGTATATGATGCCCAATTGTCGTTTTGCAGCAGTTCACTGTGAAACATTTTGCAGAGAATGATGGACGAAATTTCTTTGATGGTTCTCGTTCGATGTCCTGCCTGGAGGACACTATTATTTATACCATGGAGCAATTGTACCGAAAGAAATGTATTGTAACGGTCGTATATTTATGTAGGTATACAGTTTGTATGTTAATGGAGAGGATTATACTATAAAGCATATAAACGATGCGATCGGTGGGATCAAAACTGATGCTGATATTGTCATGCACATTACCGGCCGAGTCGTCGCTGCAGTATAATGTCGGATGGCGTCCGTCTACGGTATTTGGCCTTGGCCGGACGTGATTAATCAAACGGAATTGTTTTCATTGTATTATCACTTATATTATATTGTGCGAATACTTTATTCGTTGTTCGTCGGCGGTGGAAGCGCTACAGTTCTTAATTATTATCGGATACGACGCGATGACGATAATCACGTAATCGCGTGCGCGTGTGATGCATATGCGTGCGCGTCTGATACCGCGTGTACATAAAATTGAAGACGTCGTTGTGGCTACTGCGGGATAAAAGACTGCATGTGTGATCGTCACTATGTATATATTATATTATACGCGTTCGTAAAAAACCTGCAGCAATTCTATAATCGTGTCTACGGAGTGAGCGAGCGAAAGGGTCCTATGTATAATATGTATAAGGTTTATGTGTGACACGCGTTATAATCTAAGTGCACAAATACACACTATGACCCATTCAATACTCACACATACACAAACTGTATATCTCTGTATATCTCGTAAGCACGTATATACACATAATTCGTATGCGTTTACGACATATTTAATTCGTGTATAATACGGCGATGGAAAACCGCTCACCGAAGTCTGCAATGATGGCGGCAGCTTGGCACGGCACATTCGCCAGATAGCATCGCCCCAGCAGCTGCTGCAGCGCACACGCACCTTATAACCTATACACATGCACCAGCTATATTGCCTACCCATACCTACCTATCTACCTACACACTCTAGACCGACGGGCGTACGGCCCAATCGGTTTAATGAGACTCGGACGACGTGTCCGCTGCGTTTTTATGTCTTGTCTCCAGCTACTGTTGAGACCATAGCGCCTATATAAATGTATATATATATATATATATATATACATGTATAATGTTATAGTGACGCGGTATTTCTCTGGTCACCGTATTATATGTATATATACACATATCATGGTATAGTGGTAATAACCACGCGTCGAACGCGCTTATATTATGTCGTTTTTCACCGACTTACCTGGCTATGAATATTACGATATATATATATATATATATACGGAGTGTGAGATGAGCTCTAGATAACGCACGAAAGTCTGTATCGGATGGAAATTTGTGCTGCCACAAAGCATTTTTCGTGATTATTGCATACTTGGTACGTCATCACCACGGCTTGAATAAAATTAAATATTTTTTCGGTCTCATATGACAGCACCCATTAACTATTTGTACTTAACACATTATTATGCAAATAAAATATAAAAATATGCATAACCCAGAATTCCTGTTGAATTGCTCTTCTAGCCGATTAAATTATTCAATATAATGTAAGTATATATATTATACCATATAGTGAGACTGTATAGCTATTTGGTGTTGGTTTCAAAAAATGTACCTATATAACTTTAAAACTCATTTATTTAGATCAAATAAATTCCAATTAACATCTAATACTGTAACTATTCAAATATTTCAATTTAATATTTTTAATTAGTTTTTGTTAATTTAGTTTTTTCTAGTACCTATGTTTTTTTCTATTTTTTTCCACAGATGGTTTCATAATATTTTTAATGCTATAATATAATTTGTTATTGTAGTAATATAGTATTCTAGATAGTATAATAAATTATCATTAGCTTAACAACCTTATTGCATAACTCACTATAGTTAAAATAATGTGCACTAGGATAAAATATAATTGATTAGACAATTTGTCGGTAAACATTAAAGATTGAAAACGCTTACTATACACAAACATTTTGAAATACAGGTTTTTTAATTTAATAATAATGTGGAATAAAGAATAATTTTATACCACAAATAATAAATTAATTAATAGAAATTCGTACACAGAAAAAAAAATATTAAACCAAACAAGATAAACAAAAATCGAAGGTCCAGAAGTTCAAATTTTTATTATATCTGAAACGTAAGACGGTCTAAGAAGGTCATGATTTAATTGTTTTAATTTTTTTTCTAAAGCTTACTATATACACTATATCAAATCATTTGGATTAGAGAATATTCTCAAAAGTACGGATAATTAACCTTAAATTGAATTAATTTTCATGACTTAAAGGATTAAAATTAAAACTTCCTCTATGGAATATCTTACGAAAATGAAAAATCATAATTGTTAACAATACCTACATTTTATAGTTTACTAATTATTTTTACTTATCTTATAGCGTAAATAAAAAATAAAAAAATTTAGATTACATGTTATTTATTTTTTAATCACAATATACCAATATTTACCTAGCCTCATAGACGTCTTATAGTTCGATTAAAATCATTGAACGACTAAAATATTAGAAAGTAGGTAGTGGGACCACGTGGGCTGTAGAAAATATTATATTGTTTTCCACAACGGTTGGACTTCAGTGCGCATATAGTTTCTGTTGGTTGCTCAATACTCTATATAGTCTATAGCAATTATTTTATATTATAGGTATATTATATACAGCTGCAACGGCACATTGTTTCAAGTTTTTATCGTCCTAAAACATATTATATACTTAACATAAAAAAAAGGACCGTCACAGGTTAGTGCGTTCCGTTTCCTCCTGTTTCGCGCGTTTATATGATTTAATTATCACATACTATATGTTTTTATGTTTTATAACAATATCATTATCGTGTATTGTTATATTATTGTTATTATTATTATTATTATTATTATTATTATTATTATTATTATTATTATTAATATTATTATTATTATTATTGTTATTATTATAATTATAATTATTATTATTATTATTATTATTATACTGTTTCGCGCACTGATCGTTTTTATTTTATCGTTTTTCTGTGTGTCTGTACTTCTATATACGTAAATAATAAATGTTAAACGTTCACCGCATAAACGTGCTAATTAAAATCACCGCCGATAGAAAATACGCAAATAGTAGCTGTCGGTATACCGTGGGCTCGTTCGCGCGCAATTGTATAGTAATAACGTACAGCCGTAGAACACTTCGGTTGGCACAACAATGGGTCGTAAATAATATTGAAATCGCCGAGGCGGCGCGGCGGAGAGACGCGACGCGGGCAAAGGGTTGATACCATATATTGCTGTTGTAGACTTAATTTTCGCGACCGATACAATAATAATAATACGAATACATATTATTATTATTATACAACATTATTACGTGTACGCACGCGTGTGTATGTAACATATTATTATTATCGCTTTTATAACGATACTAATCGCACTGTGAGATATTATTATTATTTAACCGTCGGGATTATACAGCAGAGCTCCACAAAACAAAAACTGTAATATGGTCGCAATAAATCGGTCACAACGAAATCGCATAATAACGAGAAGCAAGAAGAATATTAAAGTTACTGCATTTTATCATATGCCTGCTGTGCGCAGCTATGAGAGACGTTAAACAGCCATGTTAACCTAACTCCTGTAGTTAATTTTTTTTTTTTTTTATACGCATTTAATCTGTAAAAATAATCCATAACATTTGATAGGTATAGTACACTTCTATTGCTTATATATTATTGATGCTATGAGATAAGATGGTTCGAGTCAGTGACGGTCAAATGGGGGGGGAGGGAATAAATCCCTATGATCTTTTTATGATCTTTTTTCAATATTCAATTTTATATATTTATCGGGAAAAAAATGAAATGCATGTTAAAAAATAAACCCCACCACAAAATCACGACTGCAATACGTGCAGTATAATTTTTAAATTTTAAATCTAACACTTAATAATCAAAATGAGTTACAGTGATCATATTTTTCCCTGTTCTCCCTACTTATTTCTAGAAATCTTGATCACTTCATTGGCTATTATTGTTTATATGTTCATAATGCATTAACATAATTATACTTGTACACTACGTTCGACTATAAATTGATCCTTGGAATATTAATTTTACTATACTAAAGTATCATTGATACAATCGGTATAGTAGAAGTAGATAGATAACTCTCATCTCGTAACACATGTGTTATTAACTACATAATCATGTATTATAAATTATAACACTAGTTGTCCCATACTCGTACGGCCGCCAACCACTCAAATTGGTTGTTCGAGGAACTAGGCACCCTTCTGAAAGTACGGTGTTCTATTTCAATAATAGTAGACTATTCGGCCAAAACCTATGCACCGCCATCACGTATGGTCGGAGGATCTGTTGCGATTTTTCGAACGATTAGAATTGTCCAGAAAACGCAACAGTTGATTATACACATATTATTGATAATACTAGATACATAATATTATTGTACGTGTGAACATCGCGACGTTCGAGCCGCTTATAACCCCACGGCGAAATGAAAAACATTTCACGTCTTATTGCGCACAAATCGTATACATGTTCTGTGTTTACACGCGCGCAGTTACGTGAGATGAAATTGACCGGTGAAAATTTTATTTATGTGTATGTATAATTAGAAAAAAATGTCGTACGCCTGAATAAACCGCCTGTGTTATAGTAAGTGTACAAGCACACGCACCAGGAATGTGCGCGTCGTGCGTTGTACATATACTTATGTACCCGCGTGGACGGTTAATTTATTCCGTATTATTGTGTACATTGTTAAGGATAGTGGGGATTAAATGATTTTGTCATAAGGGAATCCTACTTCCCCTATGAATAACTAAAAATAAACCATATACTCCCCCGTATGTGGTTTATTTTTTAGTACCTATGCATTTTTTTTTTTTTTGTTAAATATTTGTCAAAAACATATAATATAGAGTATATGAAAAAATGCATGGGGGGAGGGATCCATCTGCTCATCTTCTTTCTTTTGGCCTCCTCTAGATAAGGGGAATTAGTGCGTGTGCTCGAGTGTCTTGTTCGAAGTAGGCGCTGTGTACCGAAAACGGTACCTTCTTTTCTATCGTGGAGGTGAAATAACAATTTAGTATTGCAATATAGTATCAATATTATCAACATTTATTGCTTAACCTCTCTTCCATCAAATAAATCAATCAAAGACTTTTTTTGCATTCTTGGTATCAATTTTTCCTTCTTTATAGTTTCTTTATCCAATAATTTCATATACCTAATCAAACTTATTATTTTTTTATCACAATTAGGTGTTGGTATAAACATTCAATAATGTGAGCTTTATACCAAATTGTATATTCTTTTTCTGGGCAATTATTTACATTTGTTTTATTAAAATAAGTGTTGAACTATAATAATTTTACATCGAAATCTCAATAAACAAAAAAAGTAGTATAAAATCGAATGCTGTTAAATATTTTTATTTCACGTTTTTCCGCTTTATTACATTATAATACAATATATTCAACTATATTAGGTTTAGGCGGGTATTTATCGTCCTGGGTGTGCAGGTGGTATATTAAATTGTTGATAACAATCATTACTTTTAATCAAATCCGGTTACGAATTTCAAAGTGTTTATATTTAAATTTTTTTTTTAGTTTGAAAATTTTGCACACTAAGTTATTTCTCCTATGTGTTTTTATCATCTTGGCTATATAATATAGTCATGTAGAATGTTTATTTCATAATGAACTAATGTACTATATTTTAGTACTTATACAATGTATACGTTCGTTTTGTCGGATAGTTTTTTTTTTTTTTTTTAGATTTTGAGCAAATAAATTGAACGTTACAGATTTTAGAAAAATGCATTATATTATACGGAATTACGGAATATGCATGCTCGAGAAGAATGGATGATATAATGATTTTATGTTTATATTAGATTACGTTAAATGCTTTTATCAGATAGTAATAAAATAATGCTTTTTGAACGTTCTGATGTTTACGGATTAATATAAGAATAGATACTTAAAATGATTTTAAATCTAAAATATTATCAGAAAAAGAAAATATGTTGATGACATTTTATTTGTAAAAAATGTAGATTTATGAATAATGTTTAAATCACATTATAAACAATAATATTATAATATACGAGTTTAATTTCTTTTAAGCAGTGTTAGCAAAATGTGTATGTGCTATAAAAAATTACTTAAATCGTTTAGATAGGTACTGTTCGTGGTTTGATTATATAGGTACACTCAAGAAATCAAGAATTCCTAAGAAGTAATCGTCGCATTTCTGCAGATCACCGTCAGCATAGTAGCTACCTGAATGTATTCAGTACGCGTACAATTTTGAATTGCCATTAACAATCGAGAACGGAAGTTTTCAATCCAAAAACCAAGTACGTATTTTACCGAAACAGGTCATACCCGGACGATGTATACGTATTTAGCCACGTATAAAATTGCATGGCTATTAAGGGTAATTATTATTATCGTTTGCCGATCTTTAACGGGATTCGTCTCGGACGTACATCGATAATAGGTATTTTCCCAACAGGAGGTACCATTGTTATTGTGGTCGAAAATAAATTGTTGAAAACAATATTCTACAATTTTATAGTCTTGAATATTCTGCACGCCGCATCGTTCGAATAAATTATACAATTATGTTTTCGCTATTCTATTGTGTACGGATGGTGGTTTAATTTTAATTTTAATCAGAAGTCATAAGTAGTGCGAGATATGTGCACAAGCACAATTATTAGTGAATTTCAGTGTTTAAACTTACTGTGAAAAAACATCTTGGATGAGTCACTTCACGGGGTCGATGTTGTTGATGAGATGGGTGACATAAACGATAAAACTATTAACAAATATCTATCAAGTCACGGCACCGTTGTTGTATTAAACGTTTACCGCAGGTGTAAATTATAACTAAAATACATCATGCGGGAAAAGCGCCTAGATTAATGTACGAGTTTCTTGCATAGTATCACGTATTTTTGTTTGATATTTCAAGTGTGGGCCATGAGTGCGCAGTTTTGTCAACTATATTATAGACATTTTTATGAGTTTTTTTTTTTACAATAATAGTAAACCACCTAGGAATCGATAATATGCAGTATATTATATGGTTCGTATTATAAATTTATTAACCGTTTTCCACACAATTGAACGCCAGTATACATATTATATATTATATTATTGTATTATGGCCGGGACGCATAAGTAATGACATTTGTATGTATATAATGAGTATCAGACACCTCGGTATTATAACCATATACCCATGATAAGTTTTCCAAGTCTACGAACATCGCACGCGACAGGTTTGGCGAATGTTCAAGCTAATTAATTTTCCGAATAATATGTACCTATAATAAAATGCTCGCATTTATATCGCGGCGTGCGCGTTTTTTTTTTTTTTCGTACAATATGATACACGAAGGCGCGCTTGTCTCTCAAACGTCGCGCAAAGGGACTCGTATTGTACACGTCTATTATATTACATGTATATAATATGTGTGTAGGTATATAAATCGTGTACACACATACTGTATTATAACGCTGCGCGCGTGTGTGTACGTATAAGCGCACAAGATGGATGGCCGCGGCTCGCATAATGAATGAGGACGAGTGCTGCCCGGGCACGATTCGTGACTTATGTATCATATTTTAACGTAAATAACGAGGCCCGGGACGACATTCGGGAGACGAGCGGGTTCTGAAAGAGATTTTTGTACATGTGTACACAAACACGCAAGAGAACGAGAGAGAGAAAGAGAGCCGCGCCGTTGTAGTTCCGATGACAGATGGATGTTTAAGAAACATTTTCCACGTTTATTTTTATTTTTTTCTACAATGCGTCTCACTCTTAAAAATAGAGTAGACGTTTATAGAGTGAAAAAAAAAACAAACAAACAAAATATCACCTATGTATGTATTATATTAATATTATGATGTACGTATATATATAATGATAAACACACCGTGGCTTGTGTATAATAATAATAATATGATAATATTCAATTATATCCGATAATATTGTAAAGGCCCGAGCATATTTTATGAGGCGTGTGCGCTGACACTTAGCACTGGTAAACATACCTGTGTACAATAAATATTATAAACGTTGCGGTTATGAATTTGAACGTATACAAAAATATGATAAATTAGTCGGAAACAAAACGCGTTTCGATGATATTAAATGATTTTTTCAGCAGTCGGTGAGGTTAATATTATATTATATTATAGGTAATAAAATTGTGTACACTGTACCGTCTATTTGGCCGTTTTCGTTGATCGTTTCATTCGTTCCGTTCAACGTGTGCTATGTGCAGGTGTATATATATATATACACGTCATACGGAGCCAGTTTGAAAATGTTCATCTTACTGAGGTGGATCAATTGATATAGCTATCGCCCATCAATCTCGAAAAAATCTTCCTGGTTTTGTTAGATTTATCTATTATTTATAACTGCTTGCGTTAAACGTTAAAACGTCCCAAAAAGTATCCGCTTGATCGTAAGTTTAGCTATTATTCTAAATCAATATTATCCAACCGATAGTTGTCCGATAAAGAATTTCAAAAAATAGCTAACAGCTTAAGAATTTCCAATGAAAATTAATTTTGCTCCTGTTCGGAGTTGAAGCCTCGCTAAAAGATGTTCACGGGCCACCGCTGTACCGCCGCCTGTGACGCGTATATAGACACACATAACACGTATACGACGCGTACACGGGTTTTACGGCGTTTATGCGCGTACACGTCGTCATTGCATTAATAGTATGTATACCTCTTGCACGTGTATAACGCTACAGCATACAGGTCGAGTTGCTACGGTGTCTAGTAACATTTATTTTTGCACACAACCGACGGGTGAAGTCACGGACGTGTAAGTGAACGAAGGATATCGCCGCTAATGAAGTGTCTCTAAAACGTGCGAACTACGTTGCGAATAACCCTTCCGATTTTCTCCGAGTGTACTGAGATTATGATATTATTATATTATTACAAAGCGTTATTGTCCACACGCGAATAAAACGTTTGTCGGGAAATGTGCATTGTGATCATACTGAAAAACCGTATTTACCTATAAACGACAGTCTGAACAATACTGCGTGGTAACAACGGCTGTTAAACACAATGAGTAAACGATTAAAAATAAATGATTTAATAACAGTTAATCATTTTTACTATAACGAGTATTGGTAACCGCGTAGGGGTGGTATGAAATACTTGAAATTACGTAAAACAAAACTTGTGCAAAAACGACTCCATGCGCGCTTGTAAGAGTTATTGCAAACAATGTACACGCGGAGAGGAAGAAAACGGTCTCGCGTTCGTGTAAACCTTCAGCGCAGTGGCGTTCTCGCAACATCAATCGCGTGTACATCAACCTATGATGTAATAATATACTCTGGTCGTTATGTCGGCGAGTGGCCATACAGCAGCCATTACCGTACGGTAACAATTAACACGATTGCAAATCGTTATTTTTAAACTGTACACAACTTCTATACTGTATAATATATACGCACTACTACACCGCGCTTGTACGTATACGCTCAAATCCGGGGGAATGTGGTTTTTAATTAAAACGTTTCATGCAACGACCCCGTTTGAACCTGCGGCAGACCATGACGGCGTAGCGCGATCTCGAATATGTCGTTGTCATAACAATAATAATGTGAGTTGAAACCAATATTATGCAGTTGTACGTCTAGGGACTATAATGTACCGACGTTGCACAAAGCTGAGGTGTACTGCACCCGTTTTAAATGTATTGTATTATTATTATAATTAGGTACAATCAAACAGGCATCGGACAAAGTTAACAGAAAAAAAAAAAAACTATGTATTATAAAATCGAGTTTTCAAAATCGAAAAAGGGTGATCGCCATGCTCATAGATGGTGCATTTTAATTTTATCTCATGGTATGTAAAGTGTAGTTAAGAAAAATCCCAATCGTCATGCGAGAAAAGTCCTTTCCACACGATGTCTGAGAAGTGTTCACGCGTGCAAAACTAAGGACTTCCGTTGAAGTTTAAATGAAGTTTAAATGATCGCACCGTTGTCTGCGATAGAAGTCTGTTACGTATACAAATAAAACAACTGGATAGCTGACTCAATGTTAAAGTTCCATAAGAGATATATTATTAAGAGGGCAAATTCTATGAATTTTATGATTAAACCCAAACAATTACCATAGCATTATTATTATTATAATTCATTGTTAATATTGATATTGTTGTTATCTGATTTTATAGATTTCATGGCCTTAATCAATAACATTTGCCCTCTTATAATCTCTATTATAATCCCTCACAATATGGCTATAAAGCTTTTGATGTATTCATCTAGTCGGCTATTTTATAACATATATGTGGTTAAGACTGCAAGATGATATTTCGGCTATATAAATGCGCAATAATTACAACGTTCCATCTATTGTATGTTGCGTTTTAATTGTATAACCGTCACATGTGTCACTTCACAGTCGTTTCAACAAATACCGCACGAAGGTACACGTACTCAATAGAAAAAATAATAATAATAACGACATCGTCATAAAAATACGCTGTAGTTTTATGATTTATGAGCGATGCCATGGCGCGTAATAATCGCGCGTTACTACAATTATTATTAGTTATTACTTATTACTATTATTATAATTATTATTACATATTTACCCCCGCGCAGCAACGTACGAATATATATATATATATATATATGTATACATGTACGCAAACACGCGCTTAATAGGTATTAACCATTTACAGGACAACTCGACCGGATCAAAGAGGCGTTTGGCTCGATTCCTAACTAATTAAGTAAAGCTCCGGCGGCGGGGGCGTCCTCTCGCGACGCGTTGCAGCTCCGGACCACACACACACGTCTGTCGCACCACTGCGGTAATTACACTGTACGGCAGCTCGCATATATAATAATAATAATAATAATAATAATAATAATAATATGCAAACGACATTTAATAACGTCAACCGTGCGTGATAGATGGCCGACGCGCACTGTTCGTCCGTTAAATTAAAAAAAAAAAAATTGCCAGGCACACCACGGGCGCGTGTGATGATGGTTGTATATACATAATACGTATACAGACATAAATACTACGACGATAATACTAATAATAATAACGAAATTAATATCACCGCAATGAAGCCGGCCGTTGCAGTAGCCCCGGTTGGTGGTATAATAACGTTCGTAGCGTGTTCGAATTTCGGGACGGGGAGATTATTGCCGGGGTATTATAGTCGGTGTTCTTTTCTCTGTTTACATTTTCGCATAATGATCCTCCGCACTTTTAAAATATTTCACCTTTTCGATAAATCTTAACGAGTCGCTGTGGCCGACAACTCATTTTAGAGAGTGTGCGGTACCCAACATAAGGAAGCTGCACTCACAGATTTTCCGATTTTCAATAGCCATGAATTATTGAAAACGAAAACGTGTAACGATTTACTTGATGGCCGGATAGGCAACTTAGACACAACTGCATCAATTGTATTTCACCTCTTCCTCCCCATCCCTCTATTAAGCCGTTTATATCGAACCGCCGCTGTATGAGCGTTGCATGTCGCGTTTAATCGAATTAATAATGGTAATTTCTCATTATAGTATGCAACACAAGCAGACCGTACACGCCACCATCGTCGTCGTCGTCATTGGCGCCGCCACCGTTGAGTAGAAAAACCGCAGCGGTCTGTTGACGAAAAAACAATTATTCCGAAAACAACGCGTATACCTACTGCTACTAGTGAGTATTACTACTAATAATAATAGTAATATTAATAAAGAGTGTTCTAATTTTACGCGTCAGACCACCCCTGGTGCGAAATCGTTTCCGACAGACGATTTGTCGCGCGTTTTCTTTTTTAGAAAGCTCGCCGCGCCGCGCAATTTAACCGACAGACCGCTAGGCGGTGGCGCGTCGACGCGTATTTTCACCCGTATTTTTTTTTTTTAAATTCCATTCAAAACGCTACACGCCACTGCTTTGTTCCATCCGCACACCATTAACGAACTATTAACTGCGCGCGGGAGGTATTAGGTATTAAGAATATCATTTGCCAAAACGTAAGCGTGCGCGAGTGAGTGTACAGTTGAAAATACGATTATAAGACGGTTTAATGCTGCGGAAACGACGTGTCCGAAAGAACTTTTCCGACCGACGACGCCACGTAAAATGTAATAGCGAGAAGGATCCACAAGAAGGAGGATTACCAATGAGAATTAATCAAGAATAGATTTTTATATTCGATGCTTAACCGGGAAAATGGACGGAAATGAAATATTCGACATTTCACAAAAGAGCTAAAATAAAAATACAGGAATAATTTCTGTCTAGTTATACTGGAATATCACTTATAATTGTAACTATATTATATAAATATACTAATTAATCAATTTTTAATCAATTATGAATTTATTTGTATAGAGTAATTTACTCACAATTATTAAATGTATTGATTACTACGGTAAAACAACCATTTACATCACCATCATAAATATTTACTAATCGTTTACGCCTTACCAAATTTCGACAATAACTACGAATATGATAATGAATGGTGTTTTGCACTAAATATTAAAACATCGAAAGTTATTCATTAAAAATACGTATCAATGTAATATAATTGGCTCTACCGTTGGAGAAACATGGTGTTAACGCTAAAATATTCGAAACTCATTTTCGATATAAAATGTTATTTACACCCTTTTTCCTTGTAAGCCTCGAACTATACCCACGTGGCAACGCAATAGACCTCTTATAATATTATGCAAGTAACACGCATACAACAATGTCATTTTTTACTCCGTCCAAATCTATACCGGATCAAGGCGATATCCTGCAAGGCGAGCCGATGTGACGTCCTGCCTGCCGTTGTTTGGAAGTACCTCGCAGAGGATGCTGTATTCGGTGTCGACCGGTGCGTTGTACGCATAGGAGGTACACGGAATTACTTATAGCCGTTGGATAATCAACACGACCGTATATCCACACATTATCACGGAGTATGCGACGCATTTCCCGGTGCCGTGAACCTACGACGACCCCTCCTCCCTATTTGTTCACGTACCCCACTTTTAATTTTGAACGTCTACCGTATACGATACACGTCGAGTGCTGCTGCGGCCAACTGTGCGCCGTTTTACCGCATACATTATATTTATACATATAAATACTGCAGACTATTATGTATCTGTATATAATATCACAACGAAGCATTATTATTACTACTATTATATATCGTATAGCAGTGACGCCACCGCCCCCGTACCCGTCCTCCCTTGTTAGCGTGTAATTATTTTCAGCCTGCGGTATAAACGAGCCCCCTGCTCCTTCCCTCTCACTACCAGCATTCAACATTTTCGTGATGCTATATAACCGACGTGTGTCCGCTGGCGCGTGTATATGTATATATTATATATATATGTGTGTGTGTGTGTGTGTGTGTGTATAGGTAGTGGTATAATATATACATAGGGATTGTGGTGGCGACAGTTATTGGTTTGTTTCCAAAATTGACAAAGTGTCATTGCGAACGCGACGGGGTAGGAAATTGAACGTTATCGCGCCACCGCCGACGTCCGTCCGTTATCATCACGCTGCCGCCGCCACCGCTTACTACGCGTGTAATAATATAGTACGTATTATTGTTGTGCTCAATCTGCGGTACAATATACTACTAGAGACCGGTGCAATGTCGATTTAAATGACAGTTGTGGTAGCGCGTAGTGCGCAAATATATATATATATGTATGTAATAATATATATATATATATATATATATGTTATTACATACTCTATATTTTATATAGCAGGGATGGGCAACTCAAAGTAACTAGCGGGCCACTTTTAAGTACTTTAAAATCTATCGGGTCGCAATGCATCGGAGAAAAAAAAAAAGGTACTTCAACTAGGGCAGTACGGATATGACTAATCCGATAAAATGAAATAAATAGTATGTTAGCTATGCCATTATAAATATATATTTAGACATTGAATAATTTAGTTTCGGTTTAAAACTAGATAAGAATTTATATCCACATTTTATCGAAAAATATAATAAAATAAAATACAGATAAGCGCTAAAATTATATGAAGTAATTTGAAAATGTAGCACGGGCCGCCAGTTACTCAGTTACCTGTTATATAGCAATAATATAGTCGGAATGAACGTCACCCGACGCACGAACGGTCGCAGTCGGGGCTGTTGCAGGGTTTTGCGGGGACTGCTCGTTTGTTCCGCTTCGTTAGAACCATGCGAGGCACTGTCAAACATTGTATACAGTTTTATCGGACTTCATTCAGCCCGTGCACTAATTAATTTAATGCAAATCATAATGGTTCCTGCAACGTTTTGCGGATAATTTGCGTCGCATTATAGCAGACCGCGTTCCAGATCATCCGAATGAAAATTGTGGCCGCTGGAGGCAAAACACTTTTGACAAAAAGCGACGGTGCAAATATTTAAAATTCCAAATTTAATCCTCCAAACGTTTCTATGCAATTTTTTACACGGGCTGGTGAAGTGGAGTTGTTTTATCGCACGATTCGAACCAGTAAACGAGAAAACACTATACTATACCGTCGTTATAATAATTATTATTCTGTATTCATTATTATAGGTTGCAATTATTATATTATACACTTTATCGTCGCATTGCCGCGTGATAAAGTATTTCGATTATTGTGTATTTGGAGGCCAACAAACAGTAATATTTATAAAATACTGACTAGAGAAGGATATAAGTTATTTGAATATTCCAAGAGATTTTTCTACTAGATATCCTACAAGATACTTATTATACGCGTACAGTTGCGTATACAGCGTCATTCGAATTTAAATTCATCTGATTTGCCGTAGAAATATTATTAAACTATAATTGATTTTCCAAACTATGTATTAATACGGTTGTATTATCGATTCGATTTTGTTGGCGAAAACGGAAAATATGCTGTGCGATGACTTTAAAAACTCAAACGAGAACCTATGTATTGATGTACAATAATTTTGATACCAATAATCGTCACACACAATTTTCCAAAATATTTAGTGTATATTCAATAAATAACACATTATATACAAGATAAAATGTTATCAAGAATAAACACGAGTTTCACGCGATGTTTTAGTACAGGTACGACCTGCAATAGCTATAATATTACGCCTGTATAGAACGTCACATACGAGTTGCCACCGAGACCTTGGACTTTATTCGAATATTAGAAAGTCATGTGACTCAAGATCCAAGTACGACTTAGTAATAAATATCTTATTTACATTACCACTTTAAATCGTATTCTTTTTATTAGGTGTATGTTCGAACGGACATCTGCTGCAATAGGTCGCGCGTGTTCGATGTTCGCGTATACACAGATATATACATATGTCTATAATATAATATATACGGAAATAAAACCGAGAAAGTATAAAAATTAATAACGTGTGTATATAAAAAATTGGCTGCTATATATGTATTATAATTTCAAACTCGTGTATTATGTAGTGATGGGAGGAGGGGAGGAATCGATCGATTCCACGATCGATATCTTAATATCATTGAATAACGAAAACCCCGTCATATAAAAACATAAACACTCACGCACGTTAAGATTATTGAAAACAGTAATCGATGATGACTGTATTATATTATGATAGTATATTAACCGTTTTCGTTCAAACTTCGTTGGAAAATTATAACTCTATACGATAATACACTGTGATACGATATTATAAAACACACTTGTATATTATAGAAACAAAGAATACCCATAGCTGCCCCATTATCCATATACATTTCTAGAGGTATGCAAATTTGTGTTTCCCATAACCACATAATATGTAAAATATACAATCGGTTATATTCACCGCTGCAGCTGTGCGCTTATATAATGAGCCCGTGTGTGTTATGGGCTAATTTTCATCGAACCCATATTTACATATTATATTGCTGTATTATATTTTATTATTTATTTACCATTCAACATGAATCGATTTTTATTTTTAATTTTTCGAACAAACCGTTTAGCCGTTTACGGAACTGTTCGCGGGTCATCAGACGAATATTATACACGCAACGCGCGTCCTATGTTATAACAGATTAATCGGGAACGCGTACATACGTCATCATAATCGTTATACTTATTACATAATTATTATTCTACTATTATATTATGCTGTTTAACGCGAGGGTAATCTCGTGATTTATAAATTAATTTGTTCGGGTCAAGGGCAGAAAGTAGTTAGGTTTAAACGTTTTTATTAGTCGCGATTAAAGAGAAACGAAACGAAATAATTAATTTTCAAACAAAACGATGGTGCCATATTCTATTCGAATGGGTCCGCTCGCTTCTTTCGTTGTCTCTTCGTATCTATCCTGTCTATCTTGCAGCCTGAATCCAAACGCAGCTGACTTTCGAGTACATTGAACACAGAAATAATACTTATTTAACTCGACATATTTTCATCGTTGTGCAAGTTTGTATAATAATGCGTTTCAAAACCGAATATCTGAAGCGGAAGATTACAACATAAATTGTTTTCATTCGCAGCGAAACTATGTTCATTTATATAAATGTATATTGTATTGCAGATACGACAAAACACTACTGATATCTGTAAGATTACGAATTCCGAATGGTATTAAATTTTCACAGCCAAACGACTATTATACGTGCTAAAAAAATATTCGTATTATTATTATTTATATAAACATATACATGTATATTTATAATAAATATAATATACATTATACTGTACAGGCACACTTGTATAAAGATAAATAATAATTGTACCATTATCGATGACCTATTTTATTTTTAAAAGTCACGTTTTATATTCTTCCTGATGCCGTTAACAATATATTATAAAAAATGGTATTCTTACAAAGACACTTTTTATGTTTTATACGTATATTTACTTGAAAACTGCAACAATATAAATGATTAATGAATGTTCATTTAAAAACCGTCCAGATGTTAACTCCAATAAGTATTTGGAACATAATAAAAAACCTAAAAATATAGTTTGTGTTCGATTGTTTTTATTCACAAGGATATAGTATAAGCATTGATTAAATATATTTAATCAATGGTATAAGATAGTTATTATTTATTAATTACTAAACAGTAACTTTGTATTTATAAAATATTTTTAACAGCGGCTGTTATGCGATATTATCATATTTTTATTTATTTCGAATTCTCTCCATCACTTGCAGCACAAGATGTTTTTTTTTTTATGAATTAATAACGTTCCTATATATTATTTTTTTTAATTTACTACAGAATATTGGTTTATTGTCGAACAAAATGTACATCGTAATGATAATTGAAAAAAAAAAATAAAGAATAATTAATTTAATAATGATATTATTTCGACAATTTATTAATCTCTAATGTACTACGTACTAGAAAATAACTGCAGGTACCTCAATATAAACACAAGTTTTATATTATATTATACACTGTTGATAATAATTAGTTTAGAGTAATATTCGAGAGGATTGTGTAAGGAAAACATAGAACTTCATCATGGGTCAATGAATACAACCATTAAAATAATTTTAATTACGTTCAATAATAATTCATTTGAATAGATGTACCTTATTATTACTCGTGTACACTTCGTACAACTATGCTATAGTGATGCGTACGTGATTAAAAATTAATACATTTAAAATGAAATAATATTCGAAATTGGGAAATTAGATCGGGAGCTCGTACACGCGCACGCACAGGAAATTAGTGAACGATATAAACGTGGGGTAATAATATATGATCCGATTTGCTGTATATACAGTGTATATTATGCACATAGTAAAGGAGTAGACCTCAACATGAGCATAATATTACGAAACCACTGCAACAATAATATTGTACAGATATTTTATTCGTACGCGTCACTTATTAATTTATTATATGTATTACATTGGAACCGCGTATACAACTTTTACAGACGTTTATTTTCAACGTCATTATTATATACGGATTCGTAAATCATAAAGTGTTCGAGTATTATGAATTTGTGCAAAAAAAAAAAAAAAACGCCCAAAACCGATTTTTAACTATTAAATATTATATATATATATATATATATATATTATATACACACCACGTAACATAATGATATATTATAATATAATATAGATCAGAAGTCTCCAAACTACTACGGCCCGCAGACCGGATGTGGCCCGGCAAACTTTTTTAACTGGCCTGCCAAGCTAACTTATGTTTTGAAAATTTAAAAAATAATTCATTAGACTATAAATTATAGATTACATTTGCTTTTCAGATGTTGCTTTCTACAATTATATTGAAATAAAATATACAATTTCAAATCGTCAGAAAATAATTCTTGTCCATTCTAGATTACATTTTATATAAATGCATCCCTAAGTAATTTTGGCTCGTGATTCCAAAGCAAATTCAAATAATTTGACCCTCCGTAAAAAAGGTTGGAGACCCCTGGTGTAAAGCACACGATGATAATAGTATATTAATATATTATTAATAAGTGGAGCAATTTTCAATATACGCATCTCGCAGCCAAACCGCAATACGCACATCACGTCGTCGGACCACGAACGGGTTTGAGATTCACAAGAGCGCGGACGTTTTCGTGATGCGCGCTTTTATTAGTTTTCGAGCGTAAACGTTTAGGCCCTAATTTTAGGGTTTATTAAAGCAATTATTATTATCGTGCGTGGCATACAGGGTGCGCGCGTAATTGGCTCTTTTTAAGTTAAGTATAATATAACGTTAATAAATAATATCTACACATGATTATAATATACATACAGCGCGTGTACGTCCAAAACGGTTAGACGTCGTTTAAGGAACGCGCACGTTTTTTTTCCTCCTTTCGTCCCGCTGCCGTCGTAATGTATCATCATTACGAAAGAGTGCACACGGGCAATTATACACACACACCCATATATATATATATATAAACTAGCGTGACACACACGCACGTTGTAGTAAACTATATATACGTATAATAATATACTCTAAATAGAATTCAACAGTCCACCTCCCCAACCACCCAGCACCGCGTAACCAACCGACTCGTCTTCCTCCCGTCGGCTTTCGAGATTCATTAACGGTTTGACACTCTCGGGTTACCGTGGTTGTGGTTAAACAAATATTTTGTCATATAACGCGCACACACTCTTACATTTTATGTGTATTCACGTGTGTGTATGTGTATTTAGAGTCCCCGCTTGAACCCCTCGAACTTGAGAGATTTTTCTTCTACTCGCTCCCCGTAGTTTTCGGCCCGTCGTTCGTTTCCGTCGCCCGTCGTGCCTACTGCGCGCAGTCCAATAATAACGAATAACCGTAGTGCTGTTGTAAATAAGTATTTAATAAGTACACATTTATATATATATATATATATATATATATACTTGAACACATATACATGTATAATTATTGCCGTCTCAACAAACATTTGTTTTACTAAATGTCCGCCTCCTTCGCATATGCGTCTATAATAATATGTCCGTGTGCGTGTAATATGTACACACGTGTTCGTGAATGTGTGCGTGCGTATGTGTTTGTGTGTTATGTACTATTCCGCAACAGGTCTCGTCGCGCGGGGAGGCGGCCCGACGAGTCGACGGGTAACGGCTGCTGCTGCAGTAGTCCTCGTCGCAGCAGAGGAATTTCCGTACGCGCCGCCGCCCGGTCCGTTTCTAATTGGCAATTACATTGATTTACGACCCGACGTAATGATACCGTAATTAATCGTTATACCACGACGACGGTTTTGACATTCGTCTAACACGCCGCACGACGTAAACAATAATTCCTATATAAATGTGCGCGCGTGCACCTATATGCGTATAATGGCGTGTAGGTATACCGCAAATGTGAAACCACTGCAGCAGTCATTGCACGTCGGTTGCAGTTGTTGCCCGGGTACCCAGCAAGTGTAAGTGACGATCTCGGCACACGGTGTTTCGTGAGGCCGTGGCCTCATAATCAATTGGGTGGAAGTATGCCATTGTGCTTGGCTCTTGGGCTTTGATATCTTGGGACTTGGGTACTGACAACTAAAACAGATATATCATTAAGATGATTAAGACACGGTTGAGATCTACAACAGCAGAAAATGGTTTAGAAAGCTTAATAATATGCTTCTTAACCGCGAAAATTGCATTGATATTAGCTACAAGACGGCAATCGATACGTTTGCTACTACATCCGATTTCTTAAAGGATAGCTTAATTTTAAAATTTAATTACCAACATTTATGAATAATATACACAATATTTATGATAATATTTTTATATCACATGCATGTTTATTTTATTATTTTGAGTTGCTACTTGATGTTTTGATTTTATTGACAACTTGGTAATGGTAAATTACATATTGAATGAAATATTGTCCGTAAACGTAATACAATTAATAACAGTAAGTACCGATAGAGGTACGATTTAGATGATGGTAAGTGACAACTGTAGTAAAATATTTATGGCTGCACCATAGTTAGAAATTATTCACTGGTGACGGATGTGTATAATTGCCAGTGGTGACATAAGAAACTGCAGTTTTCGGACAGTGTGTGCACCTATCGAGTGTCCTCAGTGTCGTATGGTCCGGTCGTTGTGCGTTAAAATCAATGACGTCTGAGGTCCACGTATAGATATAGATACGTATTTTGTTATTTTATAGGCGCACGTGAACTCTACACCGAACGCGATTCGCACATCATATGAATCCGTAAAGGTTTTTTGCCACGAACGATGGTATATAATATTATATAATATGTACCGCGTACTAGCGCGTAGTTATAAATCATCGATTATCATCGCGTTGCCAAACATTGACGTCAACCGCGATGATGTTTACGAAAAACGTAACGGAGATCATGATTATTTTTATTATATTTATTTAATGTACATATATTTAAATTTAAATTTATTAAATTCATTGAATATGCTCCAGTTCATTGTAGTCAAACATTCGTGGAAAGAACTTGTTTACAACATTGTAGTGTATACTTCAGACAAAGTTTATTGATTGCGATTACTACTATGTCTGTACGAATATTTTATATGTTTATTTTAGCACGTGTGAATTTTATTTTGCACAAAACGCAATTTTACTAATCGAAGATGTAGGAATCAACGAAAAAGTGTCAATTACAACGAATTGGAAAACATCATGTCCATCAGTTTTATTGTCACCGCAATTCATTTACCAATATTATGTATATACTCCGAGTATTAAATATCATCCAAATAACCATTTTTTTTATGGAATCTCGACGATCAGCAGTAGCATTTTCCATCCGACATTTTATCTAATGATAAAAAATTCATCGATTTTATGAAATCCGAATTCACCGTTTACGCTTATTGATTAAGTAAAATACAACGTAAATGTTTGGTTAAACGATTTCTTGAATTTTTCTCTAAATATATTATAATATGAATTATAATTCACGAAAATAATTGTAATATTATTTATTATTGTCGGTCAATATGTGACTTTTTTCGTTGGATTGTCGATTCACACTTCACACTTTCTTTGTGATCATTTTTTTTTTTCGATTTGCGTTTAGTTTACGATATTATCTTAACCAAATTATTTGCCAAGTTGTTTTGGTTATTGTTTCGAGAACGTCGACAAAAAAAAAAAAAAACTAACAAAAGCATTAAACCGTTTTGTTATTTTCCTTCTCACCGACAAACTATTAAACTAAATAAATGAACCACTAACAAGAAAAGGTCACCGGTTATAAATTTAAATGTTATCAAAATTGTGGTTTTTTTTGGTGGTGTTGGTTTAGGGACAACTACAGCGAAACGTCTACCACGGGCAGGGACACGGTAATTGCGTCGAACCGAGCCAAAAAAAATCGAGTTAATTAATTTGTCAGTATATTCGTATAGCACAAAGCGTGCCAAAAATTACGTTTTTGGAAAATTACAATTATATTGTTGTTGAGATTATTATTATTTTTCTTGTTGTTGACGCTAAAAACGTCCGAATATTTTTCGAGAGAATTTCAAACAGACCGAACAAAAACGAACTTCTGTAACAACTATCCTCTACATCTGTGAATTATTTAATTATATTACTGTAGTATCGCACCACAAATAAGCGCGTGCACCGTTCTTTGTCGTCACTACTCACTCACTGTCCAAGTGTGTGGAAATAAAGTCGTTTTCGATTGTTGTTCACTAAATGCAATCTAGCGCGCGTACAAAAGCCGCGGCACAGTATACATATTCAGACGTCATCATGACGTTCGATCGTATCGGAAGATATGTGCGCACAATTCAATTTGAATTATACAAATGATCCTACGCTGAACATAATACGCCTCTGAAGCAATACACTAAAATGCATTATACATTTATCATTACTGGGTATTCTAGATTTCAATTTATACCATGCATAACACACATCACTATATAAACACAGTGCAATATACAGCGCACATAACACATGTTTTATAATTTTTTCATTTACGCAAATCAGATTGTTTTCTCGCCACTGCCAGATACATTGTATACATAAGTATTTAATCGATGCGATAAAGTATTTCGTCAATGAGTAAAAATATATTATTTTAATAACATGTTTATACTTCCGGAGTCCTACAGGAATGATTCGATTGTAGAACGAGAAAAATATGTGTTCGATATATATGTAATCTTCGAACAATATTATTGTATTTTATCACACATATTATGTAGTTTTCGATAAAATAGGTAGATACTATATCTCGTAATACGAACGATTGCTGTTGATGCGCACAATTGAGAAGTCAAAACTGAATGTCTATGTGCTCTGTCTTACAAACGTACTATACATACCGAATTTGCATTCAGCCGTTATAATGCAGTGTTGTTTGCTATAATAATAGAGTAAATTGACCTGTTATCAAACATATTGGAATAAAGAACATTGTACGTGCATTTTGTTGGTTATTTTATTGCGATATTTTAAATGAATCTAAAACAACGACAAAATACCGATAATACTCATCAATTTATGTTTGATAGTAGTAGTAATTTATTTAGGATTTCTGATCATGGTTTTTTCAGTTTTGTTATTCGTGATAGAGAAGCCCTGGCAAATTACGGAAATTGGCATCTTTTCATATTTCAATTTTTTTAATATTTTTAAATTGTATTTCCAGCTGCATATATTTAACATATTTTTAATTTAACATGTTTACAATTTTTAAAATTAGGTACCTAAGTTTAGATGAGTACTGATTTGTAGACCGAGAAGATCTAGTGCGTATATATTGTTATATTACATCACATACGTACATATAGCATACTGTTTTTATTGCATACTGACCAGATAGCGATTCATATACGCGCTCACATGTTGATCTGGAGGGTCTGACCGCGACGATTTATTTATTTCCCACCGCAGTGCCCGTACCTATACATAAAATCACAGATATTACGCAATATGCACGCACATCTCACATACGCACACCCGGTGCAGTGATTTGTATGTACAAGTATTATACGAGATTTGTTAAGTATTTTTTTACCTAAACAAGCAATATAATAATAATATGTACAACTGTTTGCGTGCCGTCAAAGTGACACGCCTTCAACCGCAATTGTGTATATACTGCTGCTGCTGCAATTGCCACCGTTTTCCGTGGACACATTATACCATATTATATATTATAAGGTATAGTCGCCGCGGCTGCCGCACTTGCATTTTATACATAATACACAATAATATATCATCGTCGAGAGTTACTTGCGTGTTGCTGGTCAAAACGTGTTATGCTTGAAAAAAGAAAATCCACTACTGGACCTGATGCGAACTCGGTGAACTTTCGGGTGACGTATAATGATTAGCTGACTTTGAAAACCAATTTGCGATCATTTGCTAACCATTTGCTGAAATTCGACATGCATTTTAGGTTGATACCGAAATTCGAATGGACTCTGGGCTGCATGAACTTTGACCAACCAAGATTTGCACTTATCGTAAAAAGATAATGAATAATTTGCCAGTTTTGAAAATCTATTTGCTATTATTTTCAGCTCTTGGTATACATTTTGAAATTGGATATTATGTGGGTGGCATAAGTACAGGGATGCGGATATATTACAAAGGTAGGTGCTATTTTATTGTATACAATCGCGTTCAAACGTGACTTTGTTCAAATGCTGGACGTATTAATGAATCTGTTTTACGGGATAATGTTTTAATTTTTTTTTTCTAATCTTATTCTAATTGATGTTCTTCGGATGATATAAGATTCGCAACGTTGAATAATATCTAATACTAGGCGTAGTGTTTCATTGGATCAAAAATTGTACACGTATATAATATCATTATTATATTATACATTACCTTTTTTAGTCGAAAATATTTGTTATACGGAATTATTTTCGGCTACTGCAGGGTACCGCCGGAATTCATGTTTACTGGCGACAATGGCATTTACCATGGCGAAATCTCGCCACATGGGGGCCGAAAATCATTAGGTTTCGGTAACTGCACGCGGAGTTTGACCGTTCGCAGCTCTTATACATTATATATATTATTATCCTTTGAAATCGTGGTGCTGCTGCTATAGTACAATAACCATATCATTGTAGACACCACCGGTTAATGCTCTAAACACACACACACACCACCGATCCCGGGTCATTATATACGTGGCAAAACGAATTGGCATATATCATTAAAGAAATACTGGTGTAATACGCGTCGGTTGTGCGGCGGCCAATGGTGCATAAAAGGCAAAAAATATTTGAGCGGCTTTGATAAGATTCCTGTGGAAAAAAAAAAAGACCCGGATTTTTTTTTTCGCTTTTCCCTAGGGGTCACACCACGTCCAAACAGTATAGGACGTGGTGGACGCTGCGGGACTAAACGACTTCCAGCGGTGTCGGCTCTTTTAACGGGCATGGTGGAGGGCTGTCATTTTCGAAGATCGGTCTTAATTTTCACGATATGCATGCGTAGAAAAAAAAATACATACACAAACCATCTGACAAACACGTATTCTTTTCACTCTCTATTTCTGTCTACTTTACACACACACACACATGCCATGCATAAATGATGTTTTACGGCAAAACCCGATCATTTGCCACGTTAACAGGACCTGCTGATCGTTTTGCGATCGTACATTTGATTTTATTCGATTTATGCGATTTGATTATACATCGATTCACAACGTCTGACCGCCTCCGAAGTATTTCCATATTTTCTCGTGAATAGAAATCCTTAACAACCAATATGCAAATAAAAAATCACCATCTTAATTTGAAATGTAATGAAAAAACAGACAGTTTTCAAAGTATGAGAATTCAATTATGAAAACAGTTGTAACCGTGGCCGGAGAGAGATATACTTTGTAGCCCTCACCTCCCCTCTTCCATATAATAAAATCATAATATGATTTCGGTGCAACTAAAATGAGACGACTTGCGGGCGAAGTGATATTTTACCAAATTATTTACGTATACCTACCGAATATTGTACAGGGATAATTATTTATTGTCGTGATTATACGGAATAAACGGTGGCGTGCGCGTGCGGAGACGGTGGTTAATAATTAACGCGGACGCGCGTATATTATTTGCACTATTGATACGTTTCAGAGAGTGTTACATACACACACACACACACACACACACACACGTACATGTAATAGGTATAATGTACAGTAGTAATAGTGGGCATATCGGGCGGGTCCGTATATAGAGGGTACCGTGTAAACACATGCGCATACCGGTATAAATAATTACGTGCGTACAGTACAACGACTTTGTACATAATATATAATGTGCTGTAATTACGAACGTACATGGACTGCTCCTGGTAGATTGCCACCTAATTATAAACGGATTTCCAATAGATATTGCACCCAATACAACCAGTACATAAGTCGTCCGGCGTAAAAGTGTACCGTATTTTGTACAGGCGTAAGTCCGTGTCCGCTAGACTGTGCATAATATATAGAACTTCGCTTCGGTGCCCACACTCTTGTTTATCATATTATATTATCTATTTATAGAGAAATTAACGTGACTAACTGACTACTTTATGTCCGCGAGAGTAATTTGTGGTCGACAAGATTTTTTTTCTTTACTTATAATGCATTTATATATTTTATTATATATATTTTTTAATACCCACAAGATATATGAATATAATACATCGTTATAGTTGATGTCTGTACTTATATTTCGTTTTTTATTTCATCGATAAAGAATGCATATAAACATCATTGATTATTATTGTTACGATTTTGTATTTTTAAATCATATTATATTTTATATTTATATCCAACTATTGAAACCTGGGTGTTGCGATTGTTTATAATAGTTTTGATATCCATCGAGTACACAAATCATATTTTAAACCATGTCGTGTTGCATGAATAACCGTAATTTTTAAAAATATTCATCGAGTATTCGAGATACTTTACGGTTGATATATATGACCGTCATTATTTATTGGTGCAGTGATTCACAAAATTAGTGCTATTTATCCCTTGGACGAATACCGCATTTGCAGTGAAGCTCGTTTTTGACGGACTTGTTTTAACAAACGATTAAAAAAAATGTCTAATTAAACATACAGTTATCAAACGATATATTTGGAAAACACTTACCATAAGAATTATTTACAGCCCACATGAGATCTTATACACCGTTCAAGATGTTGATTTTGGATATTTATTTACTATAAGTTGTTTTTTTTTTACGGTGGTACTTGTTCAATAGTTGTAATGGATTGTAACGTAGCGATAAGAAATTGCCACGAGAATTTAATTAGGAAGCATTCAGCAACATCATCGAATTTTCGGTTTAAATACAAGCAATATAATCGTTCGCAATAGGATTCTTTTTTCAAACACAGAATATTTCATTTATCACTAGCCGCATGTGAACGCTTTCGGGAGACGAACGATTTAATAATAATATAATATTATGACGGGTGTTACACGAATCGCTTTGTTTTCGACTCGTCTGATGGACAAAAATTAAACGCGAGACACTCGACCATAATAATATAGTATTAATTATAATTCATACACATATAGAATATAATATTATATACCTACGTCGACGGCGCGCATCATTGTTTTTCCGTTCAAAGTGGTGTGCGATTGAAAAATACATTACCTTGAAGTCTACTCACAAAATCTAAATAGAAGATGAAGACGATATTACTTTTCGTTTATGAATGGAATTTTTTTCTTCTGATATTTTTACTGCATAATACTGTACACAAAATATAATATTATGAATAAACAACAAAGTGTATAGTATACGTATGTGCATGAATAAAAAAAAAAAATATATATATATATATATATACGCTTCTCGGTCTCCCTAACGCGATGACCATCAATTTATTTATTATTTTATTAGAAACCCATATCGAAATGTAGGTACGTATGCATGTGTACTGTGTATATGTGTAAAATCGTTATCCGGATATGAGAACAACTGGTAAGCGCCTTTTTGTTAAGGTTTTTTTTATGAGAAAATAATCGGAAATGATTTTCGCGTTGGTTTTTTTTTTTTTTTTATCGCACTAATGCTTAGACAAAACTGCACATAATGATTGAACGACCCGCTGTGCTAGGTATTTTATGGATCGCGGTCAATGCTCGTACATGTATGAGTATACGGACGGTTTAAAGAAAAAAAAGATGCTAAACAAAAATATACCTATATATATATATATAAAAAAACAACAACGAGCATGTTTGATTTGTTTGTAACCTTTGTGATCGTATCAATTACCTGCCGCTGTGTAGTGCGTAGTGCATGGTTTGTAGAATAGTTAAAAAAATTTGTCAACCGCCTATGGCCGCACAATAATATATCACAATATAAAAATACAGGTAGGTATATATACATATACAGATACGTGTGTTATTTTTTAGAAAATGAAATAAAAATGTTCGTTCCGCTTTAATACTGGCATCGTAAATGGTAAAAAATATATTTACTATCGCGGCAGCGATCGTGTGTGTTATTATAATATTATTATATGCTATTTTTGTATTTTTTCAATACAGATATCACCTAATGGTGTGCGTGCGTTTTTGTTAAAAGCGAAATTCGTGTTTCAATCGTTTTTTCATTGTATACTGTATAGATACAGGTAGGTGAACATAATAATAATATATATGCTCTGTTGTCAAATATTATAACATTGAGTCGTTTGTGCCACGCAAAGGCTTGACGTATAAAACAGATATTTTTAATGGATAAAGCCACTGACTTAAAACTAGTAGATGTAAGACCTATTGTAAAATATCTATTCGGTTATTCTCCTAGTGACCACAAAAACGAGTATTGCGTAGAAGTTTTACCAAATGAAATCCTTCAGATTTCACCACACTCTACGTACACTCTATGGATGTTCGAGTGTGAGTTAAATTTTACTTAGGCAAATGTTTTTATAATTTTTACCCGACCACCATGATAACGGGTACTGGATAAAAAAATAATTATTACCCAACATTAATACCTTTCGACAAATGATCGTTTAAACTCTTACCAAACCTCAGGATATTAAAAACAGCAAAAAACTTTAGTTAAACAAATTTTCAAATAGAAGGCAATTCAAATTAAAAAAAAGATAAAAATAATGCAATCTTCAAAATGTAAAATTTAATATAAAAACTTGTCTCGAGAATAAAAATAAAAATGACAATTACACTAATCCGTGTGAGCAACAACCCGATTCTCGACTCGGCTGCAACTTATTTAATTATGAATCATGCATTGCCGAGTCAGCACCTTTTTTGTAGTGGCGATTGACGGTGTTGTTGTTATGTTGAATTTTCATATAACTTGAATTAAGCTTATTCGCTACAACCACAATGGTCTATAAATTAATAAAAAATGTAAATATTTATACGCGTATTGTGAACCACACGTAGGTGCAACTATGTACGGGAATGGATGATCCAAAGCACCAAACTGAGTTATTCGATCGTAGGGGGATGCAGGTTTCATAGAAATAATTTCCCTGCTAAAAAAAAAAAAAATGCTAAAAATTATATGGTTTCGATTCTATTTCACTACTATTGTATAAAACGCTTGTTTGTTCAAAACTGAACGATAAAATTGTAGTAAGTATAATATTGTGTGATAACACAACATGCATAGAATTACTATTTGATTGCCTGGTCAATATTTCAACTGCAGACGCGTTAATGTCAAACATACGAGTGCGTAATATTAGCATTTTAGGCTTGTGTATATAGTGTTCATTAGCAGTGGTGGTTTTTAGGGGGGAGAGCGATGGGGGCGATCGCCCCCCTGGGCGATTTTTTTCTATTATATTTTATTGTAACCCGTATCCTAATACCTAGAAAGTAATTTGTATTTTATTAAAATTTAAAATTTTTTTAAAAATTTCAAATAATTATGATTAATGCTACTGGTTATCAATTTATCAAATGCTTTCTGTGGTATCTATACTTGATAACCGTGTATACCCATGGTATTGACGTAGTGTTGTTGATAACCATTTAAATATTCCTAAGAATGCTACTGACGCTATTTAAGAATGCCCTAGTGTGATTTTTCCAAATACAAAGCTACTTTTAACAATAATTGCTACATGGCCTATTAGTGTTGCATCTGCAGAGCGTAGTTTTTCTACTTTAAGATCATATTTTTGGTTTGTTAATTGCTTTAATATTGCATAATATGTGTATATTATTTATTTTAATTACTTTTAATTTCGAACTACTCGTATAATTCTTTAGGAATAAAACTTGGCTTCGAACGAAAATAACTCAAGATTACCTTAGTGGATTAGCATTACTCAATATTCACATAAAATTTGATATTTAAGTAGAAGCAATAATTGGTCGCTTTGTTAATAGTAAAAATAGAAATCTTGATTTTATTATTTAATATTTTTAATATAAAATTATTATTTATTTATTTAGTATAATTATTAAATTGTTTTGCATGATAAAATACATTACTTGTGGCTTGGTATTTTGAATTATTAGTAATCAGAAAGCACAAAAATTAATATTTCCTATTTTTAAAAATTACAAAATAATAGTTATCAGAAGGTAAAAAAGTACATTATCAAAAAATAAAAATTGTATCTATTTAAAATGATACAAATGTATACGTTTTGAAGGTAAAAAAAATGTTGCTCCTTGCCATTTACCTTTGAAGAGTGAGGGTTGACATTTTGAACCGCCCCCCCCTTGAGGATAGATCAAAACCGCCACAGTTCATAAGTTTGTTCGGAAGTGAACCTGCAGCCGTTTCGTGTAAGTACTGTGCTTATTCTCATATTGGCCAATGTTAGCACAAGACTACATATACTACTATTGTGCAATGTTAAATAAAAATTTAATCGCTATCAATTCCAGACACATTGCAGCAAAGTTTAAAAAAGTTGTTTTGAAAAATAATAATAAAAACGGGTGGGCCTCGCTTTGCTGTACAGTTGAGGGTGGAGGGCACCTCGTTTATAGAATAGGTCATTATTACAATGGATTTTTTAAATTTGAATGCAATGATAGATATCATTGTATAAGAATAACGATTCTGAACGGAGTTAATATGTTTGTCTAAAATGAGTGTATAATAATATAGTATTTTATATTCAAATTGAATTATAATGAAATTTCGTAAAAATTTAAATTTCAAACAGACATAAATTTTTTTTTTTAAGTCCAGTAAAAATTTTTTTATATATTTTTGAAGATTAGTTTATGGAAAATTTAGTCTTAAAATTTTGAACTTTAAGTATAAACAGAAAAAATTTTATGAATTTTCAATTACAAAATAACTTGCAAATTATCGCGATTTTAACATATTTTATACAAATTTGAACTTTATGGGCTTATAAAAAAAATTTGAGTACAGCGATTTCTGATATTTTTTAGTTAAAATTAGTATAACTTATAATTAATCCTTTAATACATTTTGAAGAGTTTTCGGACAGCCAAATAAATTTTATAGATATTTTTTTAAAAAAAAAATTTACAAAAATCGAAAATTTAAATCGTCTATAAATAAGTCAAAATATGTCAAAATACTTTGAAAATATAACCACGTATAGACAACGCTAATATAAAGATTTAGTAAAAATTTCATGTTGCTGCGGTTTTTCGTTTTTGAGTTAGAGCATTTAAAAAAAATGTAGTTGTAAAAACGTGATTTTTCGTAAAATTTCCCGTTTTTTCGTAATTTTTTGATTGTTTTTTTTGATTTTTTAAAAAATTATTGTAAAGCTATATTTTTTTGATTTGCACAAGTACCATCTACATTCATTTTCCTTTCAGAAAAGTTGCTGTTGTAGAAAATCGAAGCATTTTTACTACCAAAAATCGTGTCCTCAGAAACAAAAAAAAAAACACACATCATTGTAAAACCAATAGATTCCATCACTCCGTTCAAAATCTAAAAAACAACACGGAACGTTTTTAGAATTGAAGTTAGAAATTATTGAAATGTGTAAGTAGTGGTACTATAGAGGTATCTTCAAAGATTTTATTTTTTTCCTTTCCTGCGTAAGTCGTCGCTCTTTTGGTCCCATCTAAAAGCATCTTTACCAAGTTTTACTGTATTGTATTTTCACCAGACCCGCTGCCGTTTTCAGTCGAAACATATTTACGTTTTATTTAGTGTTTGTGTATAGAGTTAAGTTAGATTTCATTGCCGTATATTATTTATATTCAATCGAGAAACGTTGCGGGACGTAATCACGGCTTGTTGGCTTATACGGCAAACAACTACTCCAACACCCGAGTGTCGGTTAAAAGCTATACAACTACCATATATATATATATATATATATATATATATATACATATTACATATATACGAATTTAAACCAGTGAATGTGTCGCATAAAACAACAAATATAACTTACAAAGACTGCACTCTGTAACATTTGTGAGTACGTTTACAAACTATATTTTCATTATTATCATAATACATTTATAGATATTAAAATCCTAATTATAGCTAACATAACGTGTTGATACTTGATTATTACATTTTGAATCGATTGCTACATTATTATATTTATTGTGTAACAAATGTCGAGTATAAAACGCATATGACTCACGGTAAAATCCAAAATCCAATTGTTCGTACATATTATTGTTTTTAATTGATACAAAAGTCAAAGACAGTACACACAATTATTACATTAATATTATATAGTTAAGAAATAATTAACATGTACGCGCGTACACGAAGCGTAACGTGCGTTATATTTTTAAATACAGTACAATATCAACTCGTGAGGCGTACGTGCAGGTACCTCAGGTACCTCTACACCTCCGCAATTATATATATATATATATATCTGTTTTGTGCCCGTAATAATATATCCGTGATAAAACAACATTAAGGTTTTATCGGATTTTCGTGATTCATTAAAGTGAAATTATACATATATATATATACATAGGTGTATATATATAATATATACGTTTTTTTTTCTTATTGTACACGAGTATTCGCGGAACTTAATATTATACGGTACCTACATATACTTTAATTAGCACATACTTTAAGCAAATGCATAATGAAATAAAATTTAATTTCATGAATCAGTCTGAAAGAATATTGTAAAGGCGTTATTTTACGATTATATTCGTCGTATCGTCGTATTCATAATACATGCATGTACTGGCTACCACCGCTCACTTATCGAATCCAATACAAGTCTTTCCGCACGCATATTATAATACATATTCAGTTTCGTATAAGCTTCTATAATAAATGACGTTTATTTAAATTTCGCCTCGTTAAACATTTTTAATCGTGCAGCGTGTTAAAGATAGAAAGTTGGAAACCTAATTATTACGCATAAATTCATAATCATAATAGCGTTGATGTTATCATCGCATAGCACACCTATATTTTGCCAAAGGTTTAGTTTTCACCTACACGCGATCCTCAAACTACCTACCTACTCCGTTTGTTTGACCGATCGGATCCTAAAGATATTTTGTACACCCGATACCGTACACGAGTAGAAGTCAGATTCGTAATACACTCAAGTCTCAACGTGATAACGGAATACTAATATATAAGTGTATTGATAACTGTAACTTGCGAGACAATCTGATACGGTTCACCGTCGTCATTTCGACATGAATACGTCTAAAGGATTTTACACCGGGAAAGACATTGCGACGTTCTCTCTGCAGCATCCTCGTATATATCCTCTGATCGAGTGTTCCTTTGCAGACTTCTGGCATTTCCAAATTTGAAAGAATTGACTAAAGAACACCGCTATTCGGAGAATATCCAAGATGCTGTGACTTCGATTTTGAGTGTGAAATATAGTTTCAGAAAACTTCTTGCAGGCCAGGGATGATTCTAGAATACTGAACGAAAATCTCGGGGTGAGAATATCGATGCATAGATTTCTGAAAAAAAAAAAAAATCAAAATGAAAAATGCTCGTAATTTAATCGCTTAATATTTCGCATATAACGCGGTGGACCGTGAATCCATATGATTCCTATGCAAACGATATTGTTTACGTCAGAACTCCATCAATTGGATCTGTGTATAATGTATAACCATTTATTATCATACCGGACGACAACGCCATAAATGTTGTACTCGAATTGGAGTGAAATGCGTATAATATACTCTCACCGCAACAATTTGACAGTTGAAACGGGTACATATAATTTGTATATTACAAGTATAACCCCATGATCTTCGCCGCGACGGTCGGATAGCCCAAATCGATCGTGGAAAACGAATTTTGAAATTTCAATAACAAAAACGTTATAACGATATTATATTAACAGCGAATAATACAGGAATACGAGTTATACGATATCGTTTATAAATGTTGTTTGTATTATTATTACAGCAAATGCGGCGCATGCAGTCGTGTTTCCATGTACGGGCAACTGCCGTCTCGCGTTTTCGCGCCGCCCGGAGATAATACGCGATAGGTATTACATTATATTGTATATAGGTACGCCGGGTATGCGAAATTGACTAATTTACAGTGCCGACGCGACACATGAATAGTAATTTATTTAACGCTCGCACACACACACACACACACACACACATACACACACAAACGGGCGTTATATTATTACCGGTGCAGTACACAATCCCACACGAGCGCAAACAATGTATATAAGTCGGTATATACTACGCTTATAATATACGATATATCTGATATAATATGTATTATAATGTATATAAGGTTGTGGTTTTGAAGCCACCTCCTCCTCCTCCTCCTCCTCCTTCTCCAACTCCTTTTCCAAACCACCCACCCGCTGACCACCCGTTTAACGGTAAACATGTGAGTGTGCAGTCTAACGGGGTGCCGGTCTAATTGATCGCCCTGTATAATACACTTTTTGCTGCAATGCGCAGAACACGATAATAATAATAATAATAATATATACATATTTGGACTATTATATAATAATAATACAATATATAGCACAGTAATCGTGCGCACGCATACCTATTTTACCAGTTTTCGCCGACAATCCCTTCCTTGTGCAGTACTACCGACATCATCCTTGCAACCCTTAACCGTCACGGCACCGCGTTCGGCCACTTTCTCTCATCGACTATATCGCATAGCCGTGCTTAGGTATACATATCTTATTAGACAAACGGTGGCGTATTTTAAACACATACTCGTGAGCGCGCAATGTCTGCTATTATTATAATATATTTAGGTGCGCATGGACTCAGTTCGAGGTGTAAGTACATAGATCAGTTTGATGAAAAAAAACTAATATATTTTTATTTTTTATTGATTAGTCAAACGCAGAAACCTATAAGTACATTGATATACCGTGTAGGATACTGTGCAAATCATCACTAAGACCTAGATCAATATATCATTAGTATAATATGTAAACAATAATTATTTACATTGTCCGACCATGTACTGCAATATTCGCGGGTGTTTTATGAAAGTAAAAAAGTTCAAACTTTACATACCGACTGTTTCGAAAAGAAATTAGTAACAAATTTAGTTTGCCCCAATTGTAGTAACTCGATGTCCCTCGAAATGGCCAACTCTGATAAAAATATTATATCCCCCACTGATTTTAATGCTGATGACTCTATTCTCTGTGAACGTTTAAAAATTATAAACCAACGTGAGCTACAATAACCGTAGACTGTAACTAGATATATATATATAATCGCCGGGAACCTTGATTTGAGAAGAAAAAAAAAGAAAAATTCTAACCATCAGAAATATATCATTATAACAAACGCGTGCGTTTTAATTGGAAACAAGCAGCGTGTAAGCATTGCGCGTTATCGATTCTACCATATTATTATGTTATAAGTATTAATGTATTATACATATACGAAAGCCACTCTTCGTACCGTAGTATATACATTATGACAATGCCCATGAAGTTTGTTGTCGTATAAAATGTGATTTTCGATTCCGAGTGAATATCATTAAGAAACGCGTACATAAAAATGTATGGGTACGTTTGCTTCCGTTTGTCCCCACATGATCGCAGTCGTTGTTATTTTGGTCCGTTTGATTGTTTTATTATAATTTATAAATATATTGATTACCGATTTATAATCATGACCATGATCGTGTCCGTACTCGAGAGGCTACGTTAAAATCCGTAAAACATAATACCATAATATGATTGCACAAATAATATACGGGCTTTAATACCCATGTCTTATACTCTTATGTATACGAATCGTGTGTGATGGACGATATCAGTCTTATGTTTCTTATGCATTACCTGATTTTTGAAGCCGGCTGAAAAACTACGTGGCTTCACAAACAGGCAATACCACCCACCCATCAGTGCATTGAACTTAATAAACTGTATCTTCGTAATAATACTCTGTTTAAAAATCTATGTGTGATTATTGTATATTTATACCATTAGGTCTGTTTGTTTTCACGCAATTATTGCTTTGTCTGCAAATTACGTATTATTATCATGTTACTATGTTACCTACCGGTTATGCCGAGTACATTGTAATGGCCGTCTATTGAGCACATCTTTAATTTTTCGGTGCTTCGGTGATCCAAAGAATACAACGTCAAGTGTTGAAATATGTGGATCACGGCAATAGATACTATGGTTACGCAACGGTACTAGAAAAACGGAATGAAATGTTCTTATCAAATTAGACAAATATCCTGTATATATTCTGTGAACTATCTTCTTATTAATAGCACCCCCATCGGCAAAGTGGATTATTAATAATGATATTAATATTATATATTGTAATAGTCACGGCTATAGATACATTTAAATATATATATAGTGGCAAAAATGAGTAGAAAAATAATCCACAAGGATCTCTAGCAGCAAGCAGGTATTTTGATAAGAACATTTTTGGACGTTATTCACTGCAGTTTAATATAGGCCGTTTCGCAACCATAATATCTATAGCCGTGATGTGGATTGAATAATTCAATAATATATTATACAGTAAAACATCTCTATAACGGAATCGTTTGGGACCAAACATTTTTCCGTTGTTAAGAGTTTTCCGTCTTAGTGAAGTCAATTTCATATATAATATACACCGGCACTATTTATATTGTCCGTTATAAGGAGGATTACATTTAATAGAGAATCCGTTATAGACAGGATTTACTGTACACCAAAATCGAACGCTCGCCAAATTCAGCAGTTGTCCTCACACTTTTCAACCAACAGTCTATATAAAATCATTAAAGTCCGCTGCAGCGTGCAAGCGAATTGGATATTAATAAAACACGTGTCAGTTAATATTATAATAATATATGCCTGTACGCCGAAACCTACTATAAAAAACCAAAATAAAAAAATAAAAATATAATGGATAAAAAAAAAAAAACGATGAAAAACGACGATCGTATTTCGTCCGGAAACCAATTCATGTACGACGGCCCGTGGGCAAAAATATTCGAGATTACGAATGATAGTAATAATTATTATAAATTATTATTAAGCAGTGCACTCGGAGAACGGCGTAGATCCTCCGGACGCGTAATATTCTCAAACGGGCCGCCTCGTGGGTGGAAAACGATCGCGAAGCCGCCGAACGATTTATGGACCGAGCTCACATTTCGGCTCGGTTCCCGCACAACGTATATCATAATAATATTAGGTCTGTGTATGATATTATTATACGTGTAATATTTTCCGATCCGTCGTCGTTGCAGTTTGTCGTTTCATATAGCAGCGGCGGCGCTTTGTGCCACGACGCCTTATTATTATTATCATTACATATATTTTATTGTGCTACGTTGTTTTCCTGCGCTGCAGTGACATATTTCCCATTAAGCGCGCGGTCTGTGTTGTATACATAGTATTATAACAGACGTGTGTGATACGTATATGACGCATGTATGGCCTCCAAAACGGAAAAAAGCCTCGGGATGTATACGTCGTAGTGTGATATATTTACCGTGCCGTGAGTGTTAATCGAAAATATTTCGCGGCGTTAAACTTTGATTTACGAGTATAATACGGAACAAAAGGAAAGCGAACAACAGCACTCGTAAACAAATCGCGATAATTATTTTTGGGGTTTGTTTTTTTATTACATCGATAATATAATTAATAAAACATACCATAAAGAAGAGCCCATGCTACACGGTCAACAATAAACGTCCGTTCGCTGCACGTATGCGTATATCTCCTCTTTTTTTTATATTAATTAAATTACATGTTCTTAGCTTTCGCTATCTGTATTTAGGTTATAGTATTCATTGTTTTTTTTTTTATGCATCACAGGTATTTAGTACATAAACATTTACAATAAAATAATTACATTTCTCTCCCTTAACTTCTTCTTAAAAGTTTAATATATTATATATATATATATATATATATATATATTATAGTATATAATGTACATTAATATAAATTATTGTAGAATTGTGTTCAATAAAATATCCAAATTTCTTTTTATATGCTGTGGAGGGCTCTAATTTTTTTTTTTTCAATAGTAATTAATAAAACAAATAAAAAATAATGTACCTACCATAGGTATTTATAAATAATTATCTCGGGTATTATAATATTGTACTATTTTACAACATTATTTTACTTTTAAGATTTAATAAATTTAATATATTTGTCTATAATAATAATATCAGCAATATAAGAGCTGCATAAAATATTATAAGATGGATTATAGAAGAGAACATAACTGAACTCTTAAGTAGAACAATTCGACAGATTAAATATGATAATGCAAATGGAGAATGTAAAGGTTAACACTTTGAAAAAGCGCGAAAAATATACTAGTATTGGGAATTAAAGTTACCATAAAAAATTGATAAAATAATATGTTAATAATATTGGTGAAAAATAAAAATACACTACACGTGTTCGTTAAAAATTGATTTGACTCGGATACCACGTCTCGATCGAATCGACGTTGGCCTTACAACAGCGGTTACTCTACATAATATTTTATCGATGAATCGAATTAGATATTATTTTTTTTTTTTTATTATTGATTTGATCTGATTCCACGAAACTCAATTCCCTTCCTTCATTCACCGCACAGCGAAATCAATTTCAAACGAATTTCAACTACCTACTATTGTAATTGCGCATAATATTGCGATAACATAAGAAACATATAGTTCACATAATATAACGGCTAAATACGGTCTACAATTATTATTGCCAACTGAACACGAACAGTTATTATATTGTTAATTATAATTTATGATAATAATATTATAATAATTCAATATAATATTATGCTGGTCGAAAAACAGGTGAAATATAATGTTAAATGTATATTATATACTCATTGATTGTCATATAATTGTCTCAAAGGTGTAAGTAATACTTACTTTGCAGTTTTATAGTAGTAGGTATATATAATGAATTTGAATTTTTTTCGTTTATCATAATGTTAACGGTTTTATTTTTTTAAAACATTTAACATTAAAATACATTTTTATGATGTTATTACATCGTTATGGAGTAATCGAATGTAACCAGTCGTGCAAACTGCGTAATATTTTATACGAAATTGTAAAACTTCATAATTCCCCGTTTGGGTGTATCATGATTAATATCGTCGTTTTGAAATCACAGCATTCTTCTATTTCTATTGAATATAATCAAACCCGAGAAAACGAAAGTCTAAAATAACATATTATTATATTATAATGGGTGATGATCGTATACGTATTGTGTAGTATCGAGATATTTAATAAAAAAACCATAACTTCTGGTCAATAAATAATATTCTAATAAATAAAAGCACATCCAATTCAAAAATCAACATCGGGCACAGTGTTTAAAAACAAAAAACTGTACAATTTATATAATAATCCGTTGTACTGCAACATTATAATAATAACAGCAACGCATCGTATAGTTGTAAAAACTGTACAGTTTGGTTCTTCATTATTGCACGAATGTCGAAAATATCGTAGTTGATGCGAAATAATAATTGTCCTTTGCTGCTCTGTTAACACTATTGCTAATGTTGTACACAAAATGATTTTAACTATAACATGCGTATTTTTTTCGCAGGTTAGTCATACGATGTATGAGTTTAAATATAGCTTTATCGTTATAATATTAATTTTGAAAACATTTTACCATGTATTATAATATTGAATGTTTATAATTTATACCTACCTATACACTATTGCGGTGTACATATTTATAAACATTCCAACTTCCAAGGCATATTATTTATCGGTGCAATAATGTGCTGAAGACATATTTTTAATTATCTCCGTAATTAATAATCGGCGTATATTATTTATTATTATAATTATTATTGACTTTGTGCCATTATAATATTTTACATTAAAACGCTCGCGGTCGGACTGAAATCAATAATCACCGATGCGTTAATTACTTTATTATTGTGCGTCCGTCGGGTATGCGGATAATGTTTTTCGAATAAATCAAATATGTTAATAAGATATTAATGGGCTGTGGTTATAACATGCACAATACAATATTGTTCAGAAAATACAACTTAAAAGTGTGCAAGATATTATAATAATTTATTCTAATCGGGCACAAACGTTGACGAATAATAATCTATCATTGACGCGATTGTTCAACTTGCAAAAACATGATCTGTTTACGATGGTTTCGAGATATATAAAGAGATATTATGCAGCTAAATTAATAATATCATACAGTACACATCTACCATAAGTAATATATTATTTTTACATTTAACGGAATGACAAGTAGTATCGTTTTCCATACGATTGTGTTACCAATACGTTGTCCTTAACTTAAAAACCATGTCAGTATACTATACCGTCAACGCACATGTATTAATACACACAATAATATACTCTTTGACTCGTGTAAAAAGGGTATTATATTTTACATACATTATAAATCGGTCGGCGGCATGTGACTGTGTCGGAACATAAAAGCTGGGATTTCGTAAATAAATCATATTATAATAATGTTACCAACCATCTCACTATACGCTCTGTCCAACTCTCGCCTCTTCCTCGCTCCTCCCTTTACTCCTGGATTGCAATCTTCAATCGCTTTCAAAAGCCTGTCAACTAAGTACGTCCGAGTCGCTCGCGTTTCGGGACGACATATATATATATATGTATACACAATTACAGTTTCTTTCCACGTAGACGCATGGAACGCGGTGCAACAATGATAATATTATTATATATTACAGTCATATTATATGGACGAAGATGGACAGACGAAAAGAAAAAGAGACGGAACGAAATTCCTTTTGGAGACTGTGTCCACGCGCACAGTCATCATTAATAAAAACTACACACTTTGTTTGGCGTGCTGTGCTCAGAGGTGGATAGATGATATTATATACCTGTGTGTACAAGTGTGTGTGTGTGTGTGTGTGTGAGTGCGTACTGAATAACAAACTGTGTTGATGATCGCGAGCGCGTGTGTTGGAATGTAGACTTGTGTGCGTGAATTTAACGTGACGATGATAGCACAATGATAAATAACTGTGTAGCAGAATATTCACCGAAAATGAACGAGGTGGTACACGTGCGCGTGTATAGGTATATTGGTACAGCTTGTGCTGTATGCGAATGCTGCTGTTTGAGGCAGGGCCGGCGTGAGGGTAAGGCGACTCAAGCGGTCGCCTAAGGTTCTCAGGGGAGTGCCTAAATTGCTTTTTAAAATTTTACAAATTTTTATCAGAATTTCGCGGTAGTATTATGTTCGTACTGAAATATTGATAATTATGGTTATTTGTTTCAGCCATAGACTAAAATATTATAAGTTTATTATAAGTTGGGAGTAATACATAATTTGTTGTTGTATCAAAAAGATTCCAGTTGGCATTATGGCCTAGGACATCATTTAGCTTTGCGCCGGCACCCTGATCGGAGGCGTGATCGCGGGGGCTCATGACGATTGACGATGTCACCGCACTTGTCTCACTGCGACATTTCATACTGAGGTGGCAAAGCCATCGTCTCTACCTCTCTGGACCAAAACATTTGTGTAAGATGTTCAGGATGTTTTGTATAATGTATTAAGTCCTGGGATAATGATTTTTTTTTGCATTTTGCCAATAGTGTGATGGCCTAAGGCCTATGTGAGAGCTTCAGGCGTGGCCTCTTTCTATCCGTGTGTAGTTTGATTGGTTTATTAGGTTCTGGGGATTGTTGGTATGTTTATTATTTTATGGTTAGTGAGTGCTTTTTTGCTATTTCTTGGAGATGGGGATAGGTTGAAGTATTGAGTTTGTGATAAAGGGTTATTGATGCTTTTCTTGAGTCTTCTCTGATGGTATTTATTTTTGCGGATTTTATCAGTGTGTTTTTGCTGATAAAATAGAGGGAGCCAGTTGCAATGCGTATTGCTACATTTTTTACTGCCTCCAATTTCCTCCAGTTAGTTTCTGAGATGTAAGGACCCCAGGCTGTGGCCGCATATAGAAGTATTAGACGTATATATGGAGATGATCCTGAGTTTAGTGAATAATGGAATTGGGTTTTTGTTATTGATGACTGGGTAAAGTTGTGCTCTTGATCTTTTGGCCTTGGTGATTATGTTTTTTATGTTTTCGTTGAATTTTAGATTACAATTGAGTGTGACTCCTAAGTATTTTGCCGCTGGAGTCCAGTTGACTGGCAAGCTATTAATAGTGAGTTTATTTGGTTTAACTAGTTTGGAATCAAAGGTCGTTGCGACGCATTTGGAGAGATTTAATTTGAGTCTCCATTTTGACACCCATTTATGAGAAGAATCTATTTGGCGTTGTACTAGTTTAGCAGCATATCTGTTGTTTTTATGTGTCGTGTAGAACATTGTGTCATCTGCCAATAACGTGGTGAGTACTTTTTCAGAAGACGGTAGGTCGTTTATGTAGAATATATATAAAAGTGGTGAAATACAGGAACCTTTGGAAACGCCAGCTTGGATTGGTCTGATTGAGGACATAGAGTTTGTTATTTTGATTTTGAAGTTGCAATTTGATAAGAATGATTGTATGATTTTGACTATCGGAATTGGAGTGTCTGTGAGGGTGGCAAGTTTGTGGATTAGGGCGTCGTGCCAGACTCTATCGAAAACTTTTTCCATATCAAGAAATATTGCAGTTGCTTGATGGTGTTGAGATTTGAATGCGACGAGGTTGTTTATTAATTTTGTAATTTGAAGAGTTGTTGAATGATTATTACGAAAAGCAAATTGATTTGGATGAATGGAGATAGTTTGTGTAGAATAATTTTTTCGAAGATTTTAGAGAATGATGAGAGAAGAGAAATAGGCCTATAGTTTTGTGGGACGCTGTGGTCTTTTCTGGGTTTTGGGATCATGACAATACAGGTCTTCCAACTGGAAGGGAAATAACTGATTCTTAAGCAAGCTGTGAAGATTTGGTCTAATTTAAGAATAGCTTTGTCTGGTAGATTTTTTATTGTGGTGTTAGTAATTTGATCATGTCCTGGAACTTTGTCCGAGGGAAGTTTATTGATAATATCTGCAATTTATTTGGGTGATGTGTAGAGTATGGATTTAATTTTTGAGTTGTTAGATTATCGATAGTGTGTTTTATTTCTGCAATATTTTCTCCGAGATTGTTTTTAAATTGTTCTTTCATAGTTTCAGCAAAGAGTTCGGCTTTTGTTGAATTATAGAAGATTTTTGTGCCGTCCTAGTTTCTGAGTGGGGTGTTTGGGACTGTTGATTTTAGGAGTTGCGATTCAGTTTGTAGATTGATCTTTCATTAAAATTGAGGTTCGATGTGAAAATGTACCATTCTCTGTTACGATGGTCTTGTAGGAGGTTTTTGACATGTTTGATTTGTGAGTTGTATAGTTTTTTACATTTAGGATCACGTGTTTGTTACCAGAACTTCTTAAGGTGACATTTAGTGTAGATTTATAGTTGAATTTCTTGGGGTAGATCAAATTTTTGGTTTTTTTGGATTTCGTAGGAATGGTTCTTGAGTTCCGAGCTGATTGTGTTTGTTAGAGAGTTGATTCCGGTATCTATTTGATTTGCCGTATTGAGAGCTGGTCTGTTTAGGAAAATGTTTGGAGATAATGAGTTTTTGAATTTTTTCAAATTAGTTCGAAGTACTGAGCGAGGAAGATAGTTTGGCATCTGTGTTCCGATTATTTCAATTAGGATGGGGTTGTGGTCTGAGTAGAGGTCGTTGAAATTGGTTAAATTGAAAGGAAACAGTATATTTATGAGGGCTATATCGAGGATATGTGGTCTGTGCTTAGAATTTTGGGGGAAATGAGTTGGAGAGTCTGGAGCACATATTGTGTAATTGTTAGCTGACTCCATATATTTTTGGAAGATGTTTCCCGCTTGGTTATTATAATTGCAGTGCCACGTTTTGTTTTTGGCATTAAAGTCACCTGCAACTATGAAGGGATTGTCTAGGGTTGTGAGTGCCTCGAGGTCGTTTGAATCGAGTATTTTATTCGGACTTTTGTAAATCGATGATAGAGTTGTAATGTTTTCGCCGATTTTAATGTTAATTGATGTGGAGTCAAGTTTGGTTTTTATTCGGATATGTTCATGGGTGATTCTTCGTCTGTCCAGTAAAGCAGTACCACCTGAGCTCGGTTTTGCAGGTCGGGATAATCTGTCAGTACGGTAGCAAAAAAAGTTAGGAATTTTTATTTGAGTATTAGGGTTTAATCTTGTTTTGCTGAGAAGAATAACGCCTATTTTATGTTGTTGAGCAAATGTGGTTAGTTCTTAGGTTTTTCCTGGGATAATGAACCGGTATGTAGTGTGTTATATAATAAACGCGAGTAGTATCAACAAATCAAGAATTGGTAAGTTATTCCTATACTGGAGTCCGGAATATTTTAAAGTAGTAAAAAAAAAAATCGTACTTTATTATTATAAGTACTACAACCGGCTATATAAGAATTACTAAAATGTTTACAAAGTGGTCTAGTTGGTACTTTTTTTAGGCTATATTTGAATTTTTCCCAATTTTTCGATTTGCACGGTGTAATAAAGAAGTAAAGGGTTCTCGGGCTGAGTGGCATACGTGAGTACTATAAACTACGACCAGAGGCTATATATATTATAGCTATGAGAGATAATCACGCATGAGCTGCGAAAGTTCTATAGAATATAAGCCGAGCGAATGCCTTAGAGCCGATATAGAAATGGCCAACGTCGTGTCAGTGACGTCCGATCGTCGGGCAGCGTTTTATGTTTCTATACACATCTAAAAGAAATCATTGCATCCAAACAATTGAATCCAATACCCATTTTAAAACGTAATCAAACTTTTTTTAATTTTTCTATAGTTTACCAAATAATTGAGAAAAACAGAAAGAAATTACAAAAAACCTCAACCGAGATGGAGTTATGAACTAGGCACTTTGCCATTTTATACTGTACATAGAATACTAATACTAGAATTTTATAGACATTTTATATACTTCGAAATTTTTTAATGCAATTTATGTTGTTTATGTAGGCACTTGAAATGTTCGAATACTTTGTTGAGAAATTGTATTCTATTCTTATATCAACCATTTTTTAGAAGTATAAACTGATATATCCAACCTCTTTCACATACAATCGTTTTTTCGAGAACAATACAATTATGGGTTATTGGTGTCTTTTTTAAAAGACTAATATATAGCAATATCATTCACTGTCTGCGTATCTCACCTGATCGGGAAGTCTCACCCAGCTTTAACTTTGTACTGTACGTTTATCTGTATTTTATTTCCCGATATTTGTAATAATACTGATACGGAACGGCAAAAAAAACCTCCAAAATACATACAACAAAGCCGTGATTATTGTATTATCGGATTTCCGATGATCCTTTCGTTTGGATAGGAAAAATATATCATTCATGTCCACGTTTCGATCGATCTCTGAGCTGCAGTACAATCGAGTGTTTATAGGAGTTTAATGGTCAAACGAAAAAAAAAAATAATAATAATAATAGTAATAATAAATAAAAAATAAAACATGTGAAAACATTGGTATCAGATAGTAATCAAATACCCACGACAGTGCATATGGTGATTATATACACACGTATCCGATATATTATACGGAGACCACATTCTTACTTTTATGACGTTCATTAATGAAATCGGTCCGGTGACGAGTGACGAGTACGTGCATACGCATTGTATACAATATTTAATATATATTCGTATTTTATCGATTTCTCGGTTTCCGTCGCCAATTAGGCTGCTGCCGGTCCTACGTTTATTATACCTACGTACGCAGAGGTGTTCGTCTCGAGGTCTTTTTTGGTATTTTTTCTTTTTGTGTCTTTTTCATTATTGTTTTATATTGATAGGTGTGAATTTACGGTTTAGTCGTAAAACAAAAATATTCGATTGCGGCCGGAAATTATCATGCGCGCGCAGTCCCCGTTTACGATCTGCTCGCAGTACGTACGCGAAGGGGGGGGGTGAACCAATAATAATAATAATAATAGAATTATATTATTGAGGAAACGATAGAAACAATAATCCTAATCAGTTGTCGCATTGACATAGCCACCTAAGTCTCGGTCCACGAATATATTATAACACTACTGTGCATATATACGTATATATTATACACCAGTAGTTAAGTAGTATCGTTTCCATTATACGACCGCGTATATGTATACGGATTATTCCCGTGTATATATCTATATATACATTTGTACACCTATAACAGTTTAATAATATAATATATTATCGTAAACGCGACGACGGTCGTAAAAACGAAAAACCCCAACGTTGACTTACGACCTGCTGCAGACATCGAGTCGCCGCGACGACGACGATAACCCGACCGAGTTGTGAATAGAAAAGTAGTCGTATATAATAGTAATAATGATACACGAACCTATATATCTACATACCGTACACTAATATATAATAGTGTATAAGTTGTTAACCCTTCGGGAAGTTACGTGTATTTATTTATTTTTTTATTTTTTTACGGCCATCCGGGAAACTGCTGCTGCTGCTGCTGCTGCCGCTCTCGCGCGCATTTTTATCGTATATTATGTATGTATATATATATATATAAATATTCACATGTATACTACGCATAGGTGCAGGAGGGCAAAGAGTGCGCGTTGTGTAATCACGGTTTTATTTTTTTACGGCTACGCGTGTTGATCCATAAAAATTCGACAACTCGGTAGGTACTTACTCGTATGAATAAACATAATTATATATATACGAAAACAAATACCAACCAGACACACACACAGATACACACACGCACGCCCTTCGCGTTACGATTTAATGAATGAAATTTTCACGTGATCCGTGTAGTTCGAAAGATTTCAGTACACGGATCGCGTAGAACCGTCAGTTTTATTTTTATTTTTATTGCGAATATTATATGAGCTTCCGAAAATACTAAAAATCAATAAACAGTGGTATAAAAATACGTTTTATGTACTCGCGCCACTGTATATTGTAATATGTTTGTATAGGTAACTATACAATACCGCGTCGACAAAAATCTCGAAACGCCTAATGCAAATGTATTAATGTAATTATTTAAATATCAATTTTAACGATTTAGATTTCCGGTGCGGACTAATGACGCCGTCCACCGACGACAATCAGTTCGATTCACATTATTATGGTCTATATGTATAAGTACGAGAGTCGTGATTGAACGCTATCTTTCTTTGCGGGGGCGATCCTATAGCATAATATATGCCTCTTTCCATACGTATTCAAAGCGATGTCGACGAAAAGTGTAGTTGCAAATGCTGAAAACGGCATGTGACGTGTCGTTCGCATGTATGAAAACTTAAAGTTTTTATCTAATCAATACATCACATTTAAAACAAGTTATAATAATAATAATAGTTATAAATATAGTAACGTATTAAAATTAGATTGTCTCCTTAAACAAAGCTTGTGATAAGATAATTGAATTATTTTTTAAATTACATTATATTAAATTTTATGTATTTGAATTTATATAACAAAATAATAATGCCTCTTGGGGCACTTGACACTGCTATCATGAAAACGCGTTATCTCCGATGATTTCGTCTTCATTATACACACTCTAACATTGTTTTAGAAATAATTTCATAAGATGCATACGCATAGGTATAATATAGTTTTGTAATATAGCAATTGTTAAATTGTTCTTTTATTAGCAGAAAAAAAAATAAATAATGATCACTATCATGCATGTATGTGTTATTACAGTGAACTGTTGAACAGCATGGCGAATCATGTGATTAAACTTATTTTTCGATCGTTAAATTAACATTTAAAATATTTTAACAATCCTAATTTATCGATTGCTATACATTTATATACAATACGATTTATTACTAATTAAATAGAAACCCAATAAAACATAATATATATATATATATATATATACGATATCGAAATACAATTATTATTATAATAATAAAATAGCGCTACGGTTGATGTTATAATACATTGATACTGCCTTTATAGTAGTGATACCGTTTGAACACGTATAAGATTATATTAATATTAAAATAATACAACTACGCGTAATGATGAAAAATATTTGTTTTAATTATTGTAATAAACAACGTAACGTGTGTACAATGTACCGGCTGATTGAAAATTGAAGTCCCGGTAGAAATCGCAAGGATCGCGCGTATAAATAATAATAGGAACTCACGAGATTTTTACCGACTACCGAGTATAAGTTGTAGGTATTACGCAAAACTTATCGCTATACACAGAACCACAACGCGTATGAGTTGACCGCAGTAATTATAAATGTATTTATATGAAACGCGATATTGTTATTCTTTAAGATTTTTTAACTTATTTTAACCTCAGAGAATATTAATTATTTATATAATATTATTATTATGTTGTGTCCGTAAGGTGTGTGTGTGTGTGTGTGTGCATGATCGCACACGCGCAGAGATCACCGATTGAAAACACATATTATTGGGATTAGAAAACACGCTTCTGTTACACGTATATATACCTAATATATTAATATCAGTGGAATATTATATTAACGACCCGAAGCAATAATGCTCCATAAATTCATAATTAGTTTTAGCTGTCTTATCGCGGTGTGTATAATAATATTAATAATATACGCGCCTATATTATACGTGTACAATTTTATAATAAATTCATTATACTAAATTATTTTACGTGCATATGCACTCGAGTCTTATCATTTAAGTGTTGATAATTGGTCCGAATCAAATTTTAGCGGATGTACGGTTCGGAGGTCAGGGGAACGATTATATTATATATATTACGATGTGTATACCTATATATTTTATTAATGACCTGTTTACTGTTGGTTCTGTTTTATTAATTATCGCACTTGATGAATTATAAAATTACCGCCGACTAGCATATTATTATATATTATAACACAACTAACATATTATTATAATATAATACATTTATACTGTTCTTATTCGTGGCGTTGAAGTGTGCATTTATTTAACATTTATAGGTACATACGTACATACGAGTGCACGCATCGACAATCACGCCATTATAAAATATAATACGTGTCCATTCTTATAGGCACTATAACGGTCCCATAAATCGTATATTGATTTCTTGCAACAAAGTTGAAAACTTCGATTTTTGTAGTGATTATTAATTAAGGTCATCACATAATCTTAGTAACATTGGATATTAGTGATGGAATAAAATTCGTACCTTTAACGTAATATAGTAGCTTTGCGCTGTGGCGATATCGTAACCAATGAAGTCCATCCGAGGTGCGATTATTGCTAGTTGAAAACTTTTAACGTAATATAGTCTGTATTTGATTTAAGTAATTTAGTAAATTTGTTCAATTTGAAACAGTAATCAATCTGCAATTTTTCCTGTGGATAGTTTATGATAATAAAATAATATTTAGAAAAAATAATTATAACTATGAAGGCTGGCGTTAGGGACTTGGCGTTCGTATCGTACTCTAAACACGGAAGCCTAGTGGATTAAGTATAGGCTATGTAAATCCATCTTGTGCATTATGTTTTTGCTTCAAATTTTTACCACCGCTTTGAATCTGCTGCGTCTAATAATATATGTCATCTGTGTACTGTTGATCAGATTTATTTCACTCCGCGCTCGCACCGAAACAGTAACACAAACGTATTTCGATTATTTGAATTTTTTTTTTTTATTCTTGTTTTCCTCGAATAATAATGTAATATGCCGTTGTACCAATCCGATGAATATTGTTGTGTTTCAGCTTTTCGAAATTTTAACAATATTTGCACGTTATCCCGTCATACGCCCAACAGTATTAATGAACAATTGCTATTGATTATCGGCTATATCGTCTTGCCGCTGCTAGACTTAAAGATCTGTATTTTTAAACGTCACTCGTCGTTTCTGTAGGATTTCGATATTTTATCGCGTTGCATAGAAGTCGTGTTAGAGCCTCAAGGTTATTTAGCTCAATCGGTCTGCATATTTGCAATCAACATTCAATTCGGACAAATAAATTTTTTTTTTCCTATAGTCAGCGTATTATAAATGTTATCTACACGCTGTTACGGATATACTGTCCAATACACGTAGTAATAAATTATATCACGGTCAAGTGATTTTGGTACCTGTAATAATATCATTCCGACGGGTATAGAAACTTATTGATTGGGTTTGGATTGTTTTGAAACTGAGTATATTAATTATTATCTGCACAGGTCATCGTATATGATATCTATATAAAATATTATGCATGTATAATACAGGGTGTTTCTCAATAATTTACTAGTTGCTGTTATATTTCTTTTGATAATAATAAACTTGTGTTCTGTACCCTGCACTACTTTATACGTGTGGTTTTTAATAATATTTTATAAAATATTGTTGTTAATCTAAACGGGACACTCTGTATATATAATATATTTTGTACGGTGCTGGTGTTAATTAACGAGCGTTATCGATAAAAATTGAATTAAATACTAAATAATATTATTTATATATAAGTTATTCATAATTTATTTTTCACGGTACAAAAACTCGACTGTATAACTGAATTACAGTGAGAATTTATTACTTCGGTCGACGTTCTCAATAATATATTTGTAGCGTACACTTTAACGGTTTTCTAAATGATAACATTATGTAATATATACCCAATGAGAAAATCATTACTATTATTATGATGACATAGTGCGTTGTGAGAACCATAGGTATTCATGTGAGATGGTCAACAACATGTGATTAATATCATACATAGATTGTCCAACAAACGTCTAAACAGCGTTCGCATTAATTGTTTCTGGGATCATCAAATAAAATCAATGATAGTGGTGCAAAAATGAAATAATAGTTAAGGAGTATAGACGTAAGTTTTGATGTTTAAGTCGAATGCTGGTATATCAATTCACGTCATGCAGCAGGTATATGTGCTGCAGCTATGTATAATCTATTATAAATTTCACTCAATTTAAAACTGATTAGTTCGTATCAATAAATGTGTGTTTGCATAAAATAAAAATATATAAAATGAAATAAAATCATACCGAGTGGACTACAAACTCCAACGATCGAAATAAAATTGGATTCGTTGATCAATTATAGAATACGCGTAGACGTATCGCTTCGTTGGCCTCCGCACGCAAAACTCGTCTGTATACGTATTAATATTGTATAATAATAAATTTTGTAATCGGATTAATTGCGTGTACGAGTGCGAACAAATCTTCGGTGGTCACGCTTCACGCGGGATCGAATACAACACGTTGCAATACATTTTATTTAACCGTATTACTTTAGTAATCAACTATGAAAGTTAACTGTATGGGTTTAAGTGTAACACGACAATATTATTCCATCAAAAAGTTACGTTTACCTATAACCTGGTACGCAATTACTGAGCGCCCAAATAAAACAAATTTCTTTAAACTACATTTAATGGAAGAATATTACACTTTTGTTAAATTTTGTACACTTTCATCAATTTCATTGTGTTTATTTTACAATATGTTCCTATATACAGTCCGGCAATCAACATTTTTAATTTAATAATTAAACATGTGCAGAACCAGCATGGGTGCCCATGACTTCCCTTAGCAGCCGGAGAAAACTAGAAACCCTGCAAAACGTCATTTTCCGAAACATTACCAAATCTCCACAATATGTACTGAACCATTCTAACTATTATTCACATAATTATCTTTAGATCAGCTAACCACCTTTTTCTTCGAAAGCGCCATATCAAAATATACCCACACCAGGCTCCAAGACATCCAGTCCCGTCGATTAAAAAAAAACTCCACAACCGATATATATTGGTCTAAAAAATAATCAAAATAAAACAAACGACATTAAATCCACCAGCACATAATAAACACTCGGAAATTAGATCACAGACAATAGCCTTCACCAACAGCATTGGAATGCACAGTCGAATAACTCAAATGTCATACTTCGGCAAATCGATGAAACGTCAAGCGTTTACCTAACGTTGACATATAATCCGTCGGTACATAAATGGTTTAATATATACGTCATAATGAACGCTATATGTAAACAGTTAAGTTTAATATAGAATTATCGAAGATGCTAAAACGGTCATATAACATCAACATTCGTCAAACGTTCGTGTCGGAACTCTATTTTGACAAAACGCAATTTTTCTCGTTTGCCCGTCCGTCGAATTAGAGATGTTAATGTGAAACTACAAAGTAAGTAAATATATATTATACGTAACCTCTAAACGTCTATAACCTCTAAAATATAATATCAATTCGACCGCTGTTACGAAAAATCTAAAATTTGTTGAACTAAATTAAAGATTGACTATTTATGATTGATGAAATAAAATCATGATCTTATATTTTGATGCGTATCTATACGTATCCATGCAAAGGATTTAAAATCATACGTCAATAGGAATGTGTCCGCTTTTAAGAGGTGTTCATCAACTGAGGTTTGTTCGAACGCACATATTGTATACACTTGTACACGCGTACATGATCTACGGCAGTATAGTGTATATCATATTATTCTTTACGTATACTCATATAGCAGGTACGCGCGTTCCCGTTTGTACAATTGTCCTGAATACGCGCTCTGATATCACCGCCGACGACATTCCTGCGTCCTTATTATTGTATCGATGGCCGGCCAAGCCGCGGTTAATTACCACCCCATTGTCGGAAACGTCGACGGAAACAAAGAGAAATCCACGCGGCGCACGCGCGCTCTAAATAATAGAAACCGACTGAAATATTATTCCCTTTATTATATTATATAAATACTCGTTGTTATTATGTAAAAGCGTTTGAGTTTACCGCAGCAAACGCCTTTCTCGTTAATATTCACGTGTACACGACCATATAATATGCGTGCGTATACAGACGACTGTAAGCCGCGTGCTTATCACTTTGAATGTACTCGAAAACAATACGCGATATACGTACATTCTGCGGTGCCGGCGCTACGATTTTTAAGGCCCTAGGCTAAGTACATTTGACGGATGTCCTTATGCGTGGAAAAGATAGGACATTAATCCTGCAAGTTCTTATGATGATTATTGCTCAGATCAAGAGAACGGTGCACCTTCAAACCGAAAAAAAATGTATTTTATCAAAACGTGGTTTTATGTAAAAATCCTCGTTTTCCCGTAATATTTTTTTTTTTTTTTTTTTGGGCTTTTCCCAACGTTTTTGAAAAGTTTTGAAAAAGTTTAATTTTGGACATGCTCAAATACCATATACATTTACTTTCCTATCAGAAAAAGTGCTGTTTAAGGAAATCGAAGCAATTTAACTGCTTCAAAACGTGATGACAAACACAAAAAAAAAAAACACATGATTGTTAAACAAATAGATTCTATCACTCCGATCAGAAACTAAAAAATGCAACAGAAATCTGTAGTTTATAATCACATATTATATAATAATTTATATTATTAAGAAGCGAATTATCCAACTGTAGATAATATCATAAAATATGTAAACCCCAATGATATTTTTATTTGAACTAAGTAATGTAAAAGAAAAAATATTTTCATTATTATGATATGAATGACCTATTATAACAATACGTTATAATACTTAAACAGTGTCGATGACAAATGAAGATTTCTTGAAATACTAAAGCGGACTCGGTTTTTCCGTGCCGTTCTTTTTTTCTCACATGATCCTGCTATCCGTTTCGGTTACGGCCCGCAGCCGATTAACTTGTATGGGTACTAGTGGTGGGCATATCCGGATTTAAAAAATCCGGATTATTCGGATCTATCAAATCCGAATATAGTGAATCCGGATTTGACAGGTAATCCGGAGTATCCGGATTATTCAATTCAATTTTGCTGTTCGA